>PVIH01005060.1:0-129854 GCA_004025045.1 Sigmodon hispidus
CCAGGCACCCCTCCATCTCACTAGGTACCCCTCGATCTCACCAGGTACCCCTCGATCTCACCAGGTACCCCTCGATCTCACCAGGTACCCTCCATCTTACCAGGTACCCTCCATCTTACCAGGTACCCCTCCATCTCACCAAGTACCCCTCCATCTCACCAGGCACCCTCCATCTCACCAGGCACCCCTCCATTTCACCAGGCATCCCTACATCTCACCCACTCCAGGGCGGCTGCCTTTAGCTCACCTTCACTGTAGCTATGTTTAGAAATAACTTGCTTTCTGGATAGAGCTGGGACTCTGGAGGTGAGCACGGGAAAACACAGCAATCTAAATAGGTATTTGGATCCAGATTGGGGACACACACCTGTAATATTAGCACTCGAATAACAAGTTCAAAGCTACATAGTGAGACTCTGTTTAAAAAACACGAGACAACTGATCTCTCTCCCTCTCCCTTTTTTTTCCTCTCCACAAATATAGATATGTTCAATTTAGATAAAAGTAGACTCCTAAATTGGTAGCTAGTTTCAAAGGAAAAGGTAGTAACATCACCAAGTGTTTGAGAAAATTATAAGGTCACTGATACAGAATGGCTGTGCCCCCTTAAAACTATCATGTTGAAATCTTTGCCCTTAAGGGGATGGTATTAGAAGCATCGCCTTTGGCAGAGGGATGAAGATGAAGGTAGCCCTGTCATAAATGGAATTAATGGGACTGCAGAGATGTTCCCATGGGTAAAACACCTAAGTTCTAATCGACAGAACCCAAGTAAAGCTAGACACAGTAACTTAAATCTACCGTCCTATGTCCCCTTGTTCCTATGGAGAAATGGAAATGGACAGGAGATTCTCCCAGAAGCCCCATGCCCAGGTAGCCTGCAGTATATACCAGCAAGCAACAAAGAGACCCTACATTAAAAATAAAAATGAATGGAATTAGGGCCTTTCCAAAAAAAAAAAAAAAAAGAAAAAGAAAAAAAGAAAAGAAAAGATCTCAGAAAGTTGTTTTGTCCCACCTGTCAATAAACTGTTGGTGTCTTTATCTTGGCCTTCTAAGCCTCCAGAAAATGAAAAGATCAAATTCCAGTTTTTGTAAGCTACCATTCTACGACAGTTGATGACAGCAGCCTGAACACACTAAGAGGCTGGCAACCTGTGCCAACCGTATAGCTACCACATTAGCCTGGCCTCTGCTCTTAGCCCGTGCTGAGGTGTGGGCGGTTGCCTGTTCCGCCAAACAAATACTTGAAGAAGAACTGAGTGAGAGCAGAAAAATGTCGCTGAGAAACCATGAAGGCTGGCATTTTTGAGGTGTTATTTACTTTTGGGGTCTGGGTGTGCGCGACTTTCCTGGAAGTCTGTTATTTATAGTAGCCTCTGGGTCAATTGGTTCTGTATAAAGATTACTCTTTCATCTTCTATGCAGAAATAAACAGCCAGAATCTGGGAATATTTTGTAAACGATGTACTAAGCATATAAAGAAAGAAAGAAGCAAACAAATAAATAATGAAGGCATAAAGTGAAAGAAATTTGAGTGTCAATTCTTGGGAGAGCTAAATACTACCCATGTGGGTAGGTGGGTCATTGGGAAGTTTTTAATGAGTCTGGTATCATTAGGACAGAAATACTTCAGTAAGACCACCCAAAACCCTCCAGGATGAGTGAGCACGGTGCATACTGTTTCAGTTTACTAACAGAGGGTAACAAAGTTATTATTGTCCAATGCACACGAGCCCTGCCCTGTCCTCAGTATAAGGGCTTGTTAATCAATGCACCCTGGAATCCTGACCTCCAGGAAGGAGGGCTGTTCAGCTCAGCCTGTACATGCTCTAGTCCCCAAGGACAAGTTTTTCTTTCCCATGTTAGAGCTATTTCTTGCTATGTTTTAAGTAGTGAACTGGGAGGCTGGGGAGATGGCCTGGGGGATAAAGCGCTGGCAGGGCAAGCATAAAGACTGGAGTTAGGATCTTCAGCATCCACATAAATGCCTGGTACAGGAGTTGCATCTGTAGTATCAGCACTTGGGTTGGAGGCAATACAGAAAGATCTCTGGAGCGCATTGGCCAGCACCTAGCCAATCACCGAGCTTCACGTTCAGTGAGAGACCCTGTCTCAAAAATTAGGTGGAGGGCCATAGAGGAACATCTTTGATTATCACCCTCTGATGTCCACATACACATGCGCAGGCTCATCAGCACACATGCCCGCATATGTATAATCACAAACATGCATTGCTCATACTCACAAACAAAAAGAGAGTGGTAAGTATTGTACTTGGGTAGGAAGCAACTCAGTCTTACATTCATTTTTCTAGGAAGCCTAGCAGAGTCCTAAGAAGAAAGGCTGACCCCATGCCTGTTCAAAGAAGCAGACAGAGCTGCAAGCCAAGTCTTTTCAAATAGTAGTTTGAATTACCTACTTACTGAGACTATTCCTGTCTACAACCCTGGGGGAAACTGAGGCAAGAATGCAAAGATGTAAAGCACCCACAAAGCAATACTCCTCAGTGTTCTGTTTTTGAAAACCCTAGACCTTTTCATCTTTTTTAGTAGCTCTTAAAATTTGAAAGAAATTAATATTAAAAAATACATTTTCTAATTTAAAAAGTTCTGCTTCTTCTTGTTCTCTCTTCCTCTCTAGTGTGATAGCAAACTAACCAAAATTAAGGTGTCTGAGGTATAATAGTTTTAAGGTTCAATTAAAAAACTTATCATACAGATAATTCATGAAGAAAACACAAAAGGTGAAGTTTGAAACAACATGTGTGGACTCATTAAAACCTCATGCATGAAATAAGAGTTTCTTAGCAAACACAGGACTTTATTTCTTATCATCCCATTAAATATCAATGTAGGCTTCGAATCATAGAATAGTAAACCTTGGGGAAACCTCTGGAATTTATTCCCTGCCCTTCATTTTAGGGAATGAAAACCAGATCAAAGCTAACACCTTGGCTATGTCTGAAGCTGGAACCAGAAAGCAGATTTGGTATCAAGAGTCTCAATTTTTATATTTTATTTATTCCCCCTTGATAGAAATGTTGGCTTCACTTGGGACCTCTGAGACAATGAATAGCATACAATTCTGTAGGACACTTAGGGCTATCTGAAAGAAACCTGTGGGGCTGATGAGATGGCTCAGTGGTTAAAAGCATATACTGCTATTATTGAAGACCTAAGTTCGATTCCCTGCACCCATATCAGGTAGCTTACAATAACCTATAATCGAAGTTCCAGAGAGACCTGGCTCTCTGTGAGCACTCAAATCCATGTACATATAGCTCCACAAAGACCTCTTCCACAGTATACATAATTAAAATAATAAACATAAATCTTTTAAAAGGAAACACATCAACATGACCTAGTGTTGATTTAGGGAGTTTGGCAGTATTGTTAGATGGTTCTGATGGCTTACAAATTGAGCATGCCTAGGGACAATCCTTTGATGAATAGCTATGATACAGGAGGAACACCAGTGTAAGACACAGTTTCTGGCTCAATGACAATTGCTTGGGGCAGAATTCCAAGAGGGCAAAGATGATGCAGCCGTAATGAGAATAAAGATAAGCCACCAAGAGAAGAAAATAAATAGGCTACCAACGTAGATGGTGCCATGCTGTTGAGACTGGGTTTTGCAGTGAAACTTCTTGGAGTACCAAGTAGGCATTTTGAGTATGGGAATGAGGGTTGGTGAATTCTAAGAAAGGAAATAGCATCTTCAAAGACCCAGGGACTTCCAGGAAGTTCAAGGTAAAGGCTGTGGTGAAAGTTGGATGCAGGAAGGAATGCAGATGCTCCATCCTCACAGCCTTGCAAACAAAACAATGTAAGGCTCTAGGCTCCATGCTGCCAGGAAAAGAGAAATGCCAAAGGGCTTAAGTCAAGGCAATGGTGATGAGCAACGTACCTCCACAGCTGGGTGTGGTGGCTCACACCACCATCTCCTGAGTGTCTCAAAGCAAAGCAAATGAACAAAAAGGAAAGGGCTTCACGGAGACTGGCAGGGCACAGTGGACAATGAAGGAGGACTAAGGATTTGGGTGTGAGATGCTGTCATGATACCCAGTTGGGAGTGAAGTGTGGGAGGCTGGCGTATGAGGAAGACCTAGGAAATGGTCCTGACAAGTGAGCCGAGGAAAGTGATGCTGGGGATGTAGACATCTGAAGACTCAGGAACTCAGAGACAATAGAGTCCTTTCCTTTTTTCAGTGTAGAATTGTTTACTGTTCTCTATCCTGATTCTATTAAGTTATGACTAATAAAAATTGTGGTGTTCAACCATTCACTCAGTCTGATGCATTGATCTTCGTGTACTGTGTGAAATGGTTTGTCATGCTAATTGGTATATCTATCACTTCATATACATGCCTGATTATTTTTTGTATTGTGAGAGCATTTCAGATCTATTCTTCTGGTAAGGTTTAAGCAAACAACACAGTCCCATAAGCTAGTCACTGTGGCATGCTTTAAAACACCAGAACTCACCAATCTCTCAATAAATGACAACTCTTCATAGCTTTTTTTCTTCCCAGACCCTGGCAACCATCTTCTACTCTATGCTTCTTTTACTTTTTAGGTTTTCTATGTGAGTTCATACAGAACCATCATATCTCTCTCTCTTTGTGTGTGTGTGTCTGTGTGTGTGTACATGTACAGCTGTGTGGAGGCCTAAGGTTTATGCTAGATGGTTTCCTTGATTGTTCTTCACTTAAAAGTACAGTTATTTATTTGTATGTATGTGATATGTGTGTGTATACACACACACACACACACACACACACACACACACACACACACAGGGGAAGGTGCACTTGAACATGCCATAAAAGATATGTGGAACTCAATGGACAATCTATGTGAGTGGATTCTCTCATTCTGGCACATGGGTTTGCTGACAAAGGATGAGAGCAACTTAGGTCTATGATTATAAAAATAAATATTTGGAAAGAAGTTTTGTAGTGGGATTATGTGTTACATTTTAAATAATTGTTTTGTCTGTGAGTTTAATAAAAAGTTGATTGGCTGAAGGCAGACAGGAAGTGTGGGCGGAGCTACCAGTCTGGGAAAATCTCAGAGCAGAGCAGACACCAGACAGATGCCACAGAGTCGCCAGAGCTACCAGAAGGCGCAGAAGAAAGAAGCTGAAATGCTGCTCTGAGAAAAGGTACCGAGCCACATGGCTGAACAAGATGGGTTGAGTACAGATGAAGGAGTTAGCAAGTTATATGCCTGAGCGCTAGGTTAATCAGGAGAAAATTAATGTAACCATCTGTGTGTCTCTGTGTGACTGTGAGTGTTTCTGCCAGACTGCCCGACTTCCCATCAAACCTCTGGTCTAGACTGGAAAGTACGGGCCAGAAATCTAATACAACACAGTTTGACAACAGAATCATGAAACTAACAGTAGTAAGTTCTATCTTAGGGCCTATAACCTCTCAGTCACAGACTTTTGACCAGGTTCATAGCACCAGACATGAATTCCTTTCTATGGAACAGGGCACAGCTTCAATCAGAAAGAAGCTGATTACCCATAACAGTTGTCAATATACTATTGTGTACATCTTGCTTTGCATATTGATGATGTAGTGTCAGAATACAATGCCAGGTAAGACCACTGACATATTTTCTTTCCAAGAACTTGCATAATTCTTTCTGCCTCTGTGAAAGCTAGCTAGCATGAAGGAAGTGTCCTGGTTGGTTAGAAATTCATTTCTCTACGTAGCGCAGCCAGAGTGTAGGGTGTGAAGACATTACCCTAACTGAAATAAGCCAGATGTGGAAAGATGTCTGGGCTGGGAAGAAGGCTTAGTGGTAAAGCATTTGCCACATAATCACTATGACTAGAGGATCGTCTGGAAAAACTGTCTAGGTAGATTAGCTGAATCAGGGAGCTCTGGGCTCAGCACGAGATTCTGCCTCAGTGAAAAAAGTAGATACCACTGGAGATATGACTCAGTGAATAAAGGACCTCACTGCCAAACCAGTGCTGGAATTTCGGTTGGCTTGACTTTGTTCAGGCCTTGTGCACTTAATCAGAGCTGTTGTGGGTATGTGAATCTAATAACCATGCCATCTCCAGAAAAACAGCATTTCATAGCACCCCTGCCCATAGTCTGGCTCTTATTTCCTCTTTAACTCTTGGTCTTTAGTGTTTCCATTCATCCGTCAGTGTTGGATGAGCTGATTTCTTGCCTTGACTCTTATGAATAGTGAGTGCAGCCATAAACATGAAAGTACACATGCCTTTGGACACACTGACTCTATTTTGGGGGGATATGTATCCAGAAGGAAGATTGTAAGGTAGTTTTATTTTTAATTTTTTGAGGTACCTTCAAACAACTTTTTATAATAAATGTCATCATGAGTATACTATTTTATATACCACTGACTGGTATTGGCTTAAGATGCCCCCAAAACAACTTCTTAGCATAAAGGATATTTATTTGCCCCAGAGGGACAAAGTCAAAGAATAAGAGACCAAGATGTAGAGGATGAAGGAGAAGAGGAAGGAAATAAGGGAGGAGAAAGGTCTGGGTAGCGGGGGAGGTACATAACACACAGAGAGAGGACAATAAAGGCCCGCATAGAGAGAAAACAGACATATTACTATATATGCAAATATATGCAAATGACAGTTTATGAAAGTAAAATGGGAAACCCTGTGTTAGGATAAGGTGTTTAATTTTGATTGGCATGCTAATTAGGTGAACCGGAAGGAGCTTTTGATTGCTGGACTTCAATACTTTGATAGCTGGATTTCCGTACTCAGCCTCAGGAGGAAGAAGTGGCCAAATAGAGGACTAGAACTTGATGAGTTGGTTTAGGAATGTAATCTAATGGTTTTTTAGCAAGACAGAGGGAAGAGAGAAGGGCAAACCCTGCCAGAGTCCTGTTTGCCATGCTCAGGGTGGTTAGAGTCCCTTTACCCACCTCTAGCTGGCAAGGGTTGATTGACTCTTTTCCAGATGCTCATCTACTCATGATAATAAAGTTCATCTGATAAAGGTTATTTTAATAGATAAAAAGTGATTTTTCATGGTGGTTTTGATTAGTATTTTCCTGATGATTAGTGATGCTGAACTTTTTAAAATTATATACATTTATCTGTTATTTGTGTATCTCCTAAGAAATGTCTATTCTGATCTTTTTAAAAATTAAATTTTCTTTCTATTTATATCTTTCAGATCCTCTATAACATTAATATAACCTGTCTTCAGATATATGACTTGCAAATATTCTTTCTCATTTCGTAGGCTGCCTTTGTACTCTATTGATTATTCCCTGTGTTGTACAGAATTTGTTTTAGGTAACCCCATTTGTCTAATTTTGCTTCTGTTGCCTGGGCTTTTAGGGTCTTGTCCAGTGAGTTGTCCTGGCCAGACAAATTTCAAAATGATTTTTCTAGGCTTGCTTTCAGTTTCTCTCCAGTTTCAAGTCTTATGTCTAAAACTTTTCTATTTTTGGTTGGTTTTAAGGATTTGATCAGAGCTGAGTATCTAATTCCATTTTTTTTTTCTACACAGGAATATCACATTTTCCAATGCCGTGTATTTAGGAGATCATCTTTTCCCTGTTATCTCTGCTAAAGATCAACTGATTATACATTTATTTCTGAGTCACCTCTGCTTTCCCAGCAGCGCTAGGAAGGCTGTAGGACCTCAGGGTGATGGGGGCTCTCTGGAAGAAGTGAATCACTTGAATGTGCCCATCCTTTTTTAAGTCCAGCCCCACTTTCTGTCTACCCTCTGCTTCCGGACTGAGGTCACACTGTAATTAGCTCCCCCTCCCCCATACCGTAACTGCCCTGCTATGACGGAGTGTGTCCTTGAACTTAAGCCAAAGTAATCCTTGTTTCATCTCAGGTTCTTGGTAACAGAACCAAGAAAATCAGTTAGTTTAGTATCTTTGAAAAGTACTTTGAACAAAAAGGTTTCAAAATGCTTTTAGCTTTGTTTAGTTTGGCTCAAGAGAGGAAAAGTAGAAAACAGGTATTTGGGGGACAAAAGATAGCTCCTTTAAAGTTACAAAGAAACAGTAATTGTTAAGACAACGAGCCTTGCACAAAGGGATGGCAGTGTTTTCAAGAGCCCAGTCTTCAGGCATTCAGAAGTCACAGAAGCCATGGTCCAAGATCCTGGCTGCTGCTTGAGCTGGTCCAGGAGTGAAGCATTTTATCATTCATTGTCTGTGTGCTCTTACTTTATAGGCATGCAAAATGTGAGCATTCCCAGGCCATGGAGGCTTCCATCGCAGTTTTTGAGAAAAGCTTGAGAGGTCAGGCAATGTGTAGACAGGTTGTATGTTCTGCAGGGGCCTTAGTAAGTGATACATGAAGCTCCAGCAGCAAGGAGTGCCTAGGATTTTGGACCTGCCAAAAACATGGGATATACAGTGGCAGGCACCAAATGGAGATGTCCAGGCTACATCAGTTACAAATGTCAGGCTATAGCCACAGGGGTGTTCAAGACTGTTGGAGCCTAGTTACCTGTGCACCTGGTGGTTGGCACAGAGCTACCTAGTTCCCAGTTTCCTCTGATGGATTTCCATTTTTCCTGAGCCCCATCTTTCCCCTCTACACTCTCTCTGTCCATTTTAGAGTGAAAATGCCTCCTTCTATGACTATATGTTAGACAAGTGTGACTATCTTATTTTACAGAGCCTCATAACTAACAGTTTGCTTTGAGCCTCAGAAGAGCCCTTGAGTTTCAGACTTACAGTGTTGAGACTGTTAAAGCTTTGGGGATTCTTTAACTTGAATTAAATACAGTTTGTATCATGAGATGGCCAAGAGCTTTAGAGGCAAGAACGTAATATATTTTGAATCTGAAATGTCTCCCATAGGCTCGTCCTCTGAACCATTGTTCCCCAGAAGGAGGTATTTATAGGAGGTGGGGGGAGGGAGAGAACCTTCTGAGGGTCAGATGTAGCTGGTGGAATTAGGGCATAGGTCACAGAGGTTGGAATTTAAAGGCTGTGTCTGCTTCCTGCTCTGTTAGCCATGCCCTGCAGAGTTTCTGTCTTAAGTTCTGTGGTGAACCCAGAGGCCCAGCCTCACCAGGCTTTTCTTGACATTATGGATTAAAACCCCAACTCAGAGTCATTCTTTTCTTCTTGTATTTTGTTCAGTTAGCTCTATTTGGTCACAACAACACAAAAGTATTTTTTTTCTTCTAAATTTAAGTAGTGTTTTCCATTTAAAATTTAATTTTAATTGTGTGTGTGTGTGTGTGTGTGTGTGTGTGTGTGTGTGTAGGGATATTGAGTGCAGGTGTTTCTATAAATCATAGGCATCACATTCCCCTGGAGCTGGAGTTACAGTGGGTTGTCAGCTGCCCATTGTAGGTGCTGGGTTGTCTGTAAGAACAGTTCAAGCTCACAATCACATCTCTCCAGCCCAGCATCTTTTACTTTTTAACCTTTCCTTGCCTAATTGATTGGGGTAGGGATTTCAACACAAGAATAGACGTATCTATCTTATTCATCATCACAGAGGAAGGACTTGCCCAATCAGATGTGAGCATAGGTAGTTGGGAAGAAGGTTCCTGGATGGGTACCCAGAAGCCTATTTGGGCTTCATATAACCATGCGACAGAAACAGTATATGGGGACACTGAGGATGATCAACACCTACTAATGATGCTCTCTGAGAGAAAGAGAGAGTGACCTGGGAGACAAGTGGCTTGGTGACAACTGTCCTGACACCCTGCAAACATTTGACACAGAGCTGTGTGGTCCTGGCTCTGTCACATGATTTACAGGAGAAACAGAGGCTCTAAGACAGTGGTTTTCAACATGTGAGTCATGGCTCCTGGGTCTAATGATGCTTTTACAAGGGTCGCATGTCAGATATTCTGCATATTAGATATTTATGTCATGATTTATAACAGAAGCAAAATTCCAGTTATAAAGTAGCAACGAAACCATTTTATGGTGAGGGGTCAACACAACATGAGGAGAGTTACAGCATTGGGAAGGTTAAGAGCTACTGCTCTAAGGGCGGCTACTAACATCAGCAAACTCATGCTGTCTCAGAACTAGAACCCATGTTTTCTCTCTCTGACTCTAGCCCAGTGCTCATCCTATCAAACTATATCATCATTTGTCCTCAGTTGTGTCCAGGCAGACTCCCTCTGAGCAGGCTTAAACACATTCATCCTGTTTTGGGTTAAATTTCATTCTTTTCCCATGCAATTAGTGCATTAAAGTCTGAATCTCCAGTTTCTCAGAATATGACCTAATCTGGAAATAGGTGAAGGGCACAGATAATTGGTTGAATGGGATGAGGTCATACTGGAGTTCTTGATCCAAAAAAACTGATGTCATTCCAAAAAGGGAAAAGTCAGAAATGGGTGTGTACACAGGGGATGTCATGTGAGGATGATGAGAACCAGAATGTTGTATTCATAAACAAAGAACATCATAGATTTCCAGAAAGCATCCAGAAGTTAGGGAAGAGGCAGGGGTGGATTTCTTCCTCAGTACCAACTAAAGAAACCATCCTTACTAATACACCGATTTTGGATTTCAAGTGTTCAGAACAGGAAAATAACACATTTTTTTTGCTGTTCTAAGCTACTCAGCTTGTGGTACAGACCCCCAAAATTAATACAGACTGTCTACAAGGACTTTGTGTCCCTCGGTTTTGGCATGACATGCACGGGTATGTTAGCTGGCAAAACCTCAGACGTGCTTACTGACAACAGAATACTACCCCTGAGCTTAGTTCTAAATGCACCAGTAGTGTCTGTATTCCAGCAGGCCTTCTGTTTCTCAAAGACATGTCCAAATTGTATTCTTTGGAGATAAGAGATGCCTCAAATATTTCATCTTCTAAGTATGAGATTCTAACAGCATGAGTAAAACCACTGACTTAAAAATATTTCTTTTTTTTTTTGAGAAATTGAAAAACAGGGGGATCTTAAATTCAGAATTTGTTGCTGAAAAACACAAAGATATGTGTGCATAGTATATTAATATATAAGCACATATACATAATATAATCTTTGTTTTATGTGAACACACACACATAGAGGCATCTTGAATTTTATCTATATTTAACATTCCCCCTTAAATTTCTGCTATTGTTTATATGCTCTGACTTGGCCAGATTCAAAGAGTATCCAGATACACATAGGAAAGTACTCACCAAGCAAGATTTCAATAACAGATGCCTTCATAGTGGGAACAAAGATCTCCATAAATATCAAAATGGGACCCTGGAGAGAGAGGAAAATATCATCAGACTTCAGCCTGAAGTATGTAGGGGACATTTTGCATTGCCCTCTGGACCCAGGATTCGAAGCTTCAGCTTTCTATAGGAAGACGTATGCATAGATAGAATTGGATGGCTGCACTGGTAACACTGGTACCCAGAGAATCCATTTTCAGTTGCAAAACCCATTCTAGTTATTTTTCTCTGGTTTCTTGTTTGTTTGTTTGTTTGTTTGTTTTTGAAGTTTGGTCTTAGAAGTAACAAACAACTTTGAGACTGTGACCTAATAGTCCTCAGATATGGCCTACAGGCATATTTATGGTGTCAGGAGAACAATTTAAGATTACAAATAAATCATCCCTTCAGTAAATACTAAATTCCTATAATATGGCTGCTTTGCAAGGAAGAAGGTGATAAAACTGAATTAAAAGGCAGTTCTCACTCTCAAAAGGCATAGTTTGATAGAGGTGGAAAACATGTGAACACGATTAATCATGGCATCACAGAGCATGGGAGAGCCTGAAGGCCTGAGAAGGAGGGAGAAGGGATATTTACAGAGCATTTACAGGGTCTCTTACTTTGCTGCATATTGGCATCACTGAGAGTTTTAAAATGCCAATACCCAGGCTGTGCCCAGATCAACAGAATCAGTCTGTCTGTCTGTCATGGGTAGGGTCTAGGTACTAAGCTTTAAAACTTCCCTGATACTTTAACAGGCAACCAAGTCGAAGAAGCAGTAGTTAGAGTAGGTGTATGCTAATCACCTGGGGATCTTGTTAAAATGCAGATTTTAGTATAGTAGGTCTGGGTCTAGGAACAAGCACACTAAAGGAAGAAAGGAGAGTCTATGCTAAACTACTCTGAATGTGCCCAATCTCATCTGATACAGGAAGCTGAGCAGGGTTTATCCTATTAAGGAGTTGGATGGGAGAAAGGAGGGGGATTGTGTCACCTGTGAGAATAAGAAAATGCTTCATAGTTCTGGGAGCAGCTGGGCCACCTGGCTGGGATGAACAGGTTTCAAAACAGAAATAGGGAAATGGGACACTCAATGTAGGAATCAGCAAAAGCAGAGGTCTAGCAGCTGGAATGTACAACAGACAGGAAAATGTTCTCTATAAGGAATACACCTCCCTTCTCTTAAAGCTGTAAGGAGACATTCAAAGGTTTACCATTACTACCACCCCCTGCACTAATACTAGATCTCATTTGCTTTTGAATCTTTATGATAAGTTAGCATGGTGGGTTTGAAGGCTGTCATTGGATAGACAGAGAAACAAAAACTTAAGATGTTCCAAATTATGACTCCAGTGTCATCAGAGAACGGCATGGAATACAAGGAGGTGTAGGTGGGAGGCTGTGTGGTTCATTCAATAGAGAATATTGTAGAGAATCCAGCTATAAAATTGGCCTGAATTTTATTAGCCTTATCACCTAAAAAGTTTAAATAGTATCAATGGTAACAAAACACTCCTTCTCTCTGGGTAAGGGACATCCCCTGTGCAACTGAGTGGCCTAAAGTTGGCATTTATAGCTCTATTCTCTGCTGTGGCCCAGGAGTTTGTTAGTAAATTTACTTTCTAGAAAGTAAAAGACCCTGAGTTGTACAGTATGCTAATTTCTATGATATGAATCCACATAAAATTAATTTTTAAGCTACAAGAATAATGTTACTAGGTAGGAAATGTATATGCTTATATTCAATATTTAGGTATGGATTTGTGGAGAGTTAGTAAAAGTGCTTATCAGTTATGATTGAGTCTTTTTGTTTGTTTTTTGAGACAGGCTAGGCTGGTCTGAACTTGCAGACATTCTGCTGCTTCTATGCATTCAAGCACAGTGCCCTCAGCTAAAAAGCTCACACTCTTAACATCCAACTAAAGAGCTTACTCACATCAGTTATGAATGAAAAATCAATCCAAAGACCAATGAATTTTAAACTGAGGTGTGAAAAGTTTGTTCTAAACAATTAAATTAGTCACAAAGAGTGACCTCCTCACAGCACTGGGTCCCTTCCTTAGTTTTGAGTAATGATTGTCATGTAGTAAGTTTCCCAATTGAAGAAGTTGATCACTAGTTAATAGTAGAGCAATGGTCTTTAACTTCAGAGAAGAGATATACAATCTGCTTGCTAACTCAATGTTGAAATAGCTGTTGTATATTTTGGAACTAGTGTAACAAATAGTTTTTACCAATTTGAAACACTGCTGAACGATAGGCATGATATCAGTCCTAAATATTGGACGTTGTTATGAGAGATGCAGGATGCTAAGTGTCCCTATTAGATGCATATGCCCAGCACTACTGTTAGTACTCAGTGTTGTAGACTCATCTTTCCCTTTCTCTCACATGCCACATCTCCATCTGATAAACTTGCTAGCTCTACATTCAGATTACATCCAGAATCAGTCAGTTCTCATCTGCATCAGTGCACCTGGTCCAGGTCATACTCTGGTTCATCTAGAGCACTTTAGTCAGCCTAGAATTCTAGGGAGGCTAACTAGCATGGCTCTGGTCAAAGCAAATTGGTCCTGGCATCCCTCTGCTCAGTACTGTACAGTGGCTCCCCACCATTCTAAGAAGGAAAGCCAAAGTCTTCGTAGGTGCTCAAGGTCTTGTTGGATGTATCCACTTTTCATTTTCTGGATCTAATTTCTCATTATTCTTCCCCTCACTTTTTAAGTCTGGAGCATGTTAGACTCTTGACTACTTTTAGAACATTCTTTAACCTCATGGTTTTAATTCTGATTTTACTGTCCCACTTATTATTTGCTCTGCCTCAACATACTTTCCCAACATGAACATGTGACTATTCTGTCTCAGATATTTGCTTGAATATTGCCTTTTTATGGGATATTCTACAATCATCCTATTAGAGTCACAGTCCCCATTTCTGTCCACTGCTAAGCCCTATTTGTATCTTGCTTTTTTCCCCTGGCTACTTATCACTTTTGACATACTTTACAATTTACTTATTTTATTTATCCATTGTTGAGTTCCCCCAATGGAATGCTAACTCCATGGGGATAAGATTTTTTTTTTTTTTTTTTTTTTTTTAGTTTATAGGTGCTCAGCAAATACATGTTAGACAAATATGTGAGTACCAAGGGCAGTCTCCTTTTCCTAGAAAAGGAAAGCAAAGAAACAAAACAAAAGGAAGACAATCTGGATATAAACCAACAAATCATACATTTTCAATGGTAGTCTACACACAAATCCAAGGGAAAACAGGAAAGCGGAAAAGAATGCTCTCAGGCATGTCCTACAGCTTAAGAAGTCATGAAGGACACACATGACCTTCACATATGGGGCTGCATGGATAGCCACCAACCAGTTTCAAAAAAATAACCTCTTTAATCCAGTGAAGCAATAATAAATAGTACCTACTAGAAACTCTCCGTTCTTCTGGAAGCAGAATGCGTTGAAGACTCTTCCTCACCCCTATGCTTTGCTTGGCCTGTTTTTTATACTCTTAAATGTTAGTGTGTTTTTGAAATGTGAGAGAGAACATTAAATCCCCCCATACCCCTAGGACTGAAGAATGCTGAAGTTCTGCAGAAGGCAAGTTGGTCAATATCATTAAGCCATGGAGTGTTCAGCAACTTGGAAACCTTAATTCTTCCTCTGCTCCCAGGAGTCCTGACAAAATTTGAAAAAGAGCTACTGAAAGAATGTGACTTGTGCATAAATTATGGATTTGCTGTGAGCTATAATTTTAAAATTCCCCAATCTGGAGTTCTGCTGAGGTAGATAAAGCCTAGGTTGTGAAAGAAAAATATACTTCAGTGTAAATAGATTAGCATAGTCAATTCAATTAGTTATCACTGCCTGAAGTTAGGAAAGAACAAATTTGTAATAAATAATAATAGCAACTTGTTCTAATTTCATCTCTCTTGCTGTGATAAAAAACACTTTGACCAAAACTTAGTGAACAAAGTATTGATTTTAGCTTATAGGTCAGAGTCCATCATTAAGAGAAATCAGGGCAGGAACCAAAGCAGAAACCAGAGAAGAATGTGCTTTCTGGATTGCATACAGACCAGGACCACCTGCCCAGGGAATGGTGCTGCTCACAGTGGGCTGGGCTCCCCTACATTAATCCACAATCAAGACGGTCTCCCACAGACATGCTCATAGGCCAACCAGAACTGGGCAGTCCCTTGAAGAGTCTATTTCCAAGGCTCTGCCAAGTGGACAGTTAAGGCTAAGTAGGACATACCCTGTATTTTCTTTGAGGTCTTAAAGAAACGTCACTGTGTTTCTAAAATGGGAATGCATTAGGCCATCTTTAATTCTCCTCTCCTTCTTTCCCTCTCTCCCCCTGACCAACTCCAATCAAGGATGGCCTTGAATTCTGTTTCACCCCAACGGGTTTCTGTGGTGCTGAAGATCAAACACGATACAAACTGAATTCCATCTCCTTTTCCCTCCCTTTTTCTTTCTCTACTATTTGGTTCCTAAATCCCGGAGCTTTCAGAAAGGGCCACAACCTGTGTTTTTTGAGGTTTGTTTCTCACAGTGACCTTGTTCGGGAAGTGGGGGCTGACATCTTGGTTTTCATTTTAAGGAGAAGGAAGCTGAGGTCTGCAATGGGTGAGAGACTTTTGTAAGATCACATACTCAAGGTCAGGCCCAGGTTTTATGGCTCTTGTTTCTTTACCATTGCCTGCTCCTTGACATGTAGGAAATATATTTTATTGAGACTTAAAACAAAAGACAAATTGACTTTTCCTGAGATCTATTTGTTTTCGTGCTTGATGCTCATAGACTAAGGGGGAAGGCTACTTAAGTTAAGGGGTCAGCGGAGAAATACTTTTTGTTAAAGGTGGAAGGAGGCTGAAAAGACAGAAAGAAAATGGCTCCTGCTGCCCATGCAGGATGCATTGTAATCATCTGTTTAAACTTTTCCCTGGGTGCAGAAGATGAAAAAAAAAAATCAATGATCAACTCTTTCAATTTGGGAAAGGGCAGTTAGGCAATATCTTATCTGTGTGTGTGTGTGTATTGTGTTGTGTTGTGTGTTGCATGTATCTGTATCAAAAACATTTTTACTGCCAGATTAAATAGTTACACGGTAACTAAAAACCTAGCTGAAGCCACAGGCTGTCATAAGATGTGACCTGTGGGGAAGAGTTACCACTTCACACAATGCCCAACATCCAATAAGGAGCAACCACAACCTCTGACCTCTTTCCTCGATGCCATTCCTGTCCTCGTGCCCTCCAATTAGAAAGGACCAGCTTCCTAAAGCACAGGTTTGAATGTGTATTCACCTGCCAAAATCTTCACAGCCCACTCATTATCTAAAGAACAAGGCCTACATTTTTGTGGAGTCATGAAAGACTCTGAAAAAGTCATCCAGGTGACCCTTTAACACCATCAAATTAAAATTATCTCTCAGAATTTTCTCCTCTAGCTCTAGTACCTCCAGACTTACGATATTTATTTTTGCACATTCACATTATGATTCACTCATATTATCTCTCTGGAGTACCTCACCATCTTCACCTGCCTGCCTCCTCAAGCCCAGCCATCATCCAAGCTTCAGCCCATTGTCCATTTCTTTTATACAGATCTTCCTGGTTTCCTAAAACCATCTTCATTCATATTTCTGTTCATGATTTTTAAAAAAGAAACAAAAAAAGACAGAAAGGGAAAAGTTATTTTGCCCTATGTGCTAAGCAGAGAGAGACAAAAGGCATGCTCCAGTATCAAGTGGCTGGGAGTCTTCTTGAGGGAGATTGACATGTGTTTACTTATAGCTAACATATATGGAGCACGTGCTAAGTGTAGATGCTGTATTAACTCATTCATCTTTACAACATCTTGATAAGGCCCTGAAAGCACACAGAAGTCAGTGGTTTTGCCCAAGTGACAGGGCCAGAAGGAAGAGAAGCTACACTCCAGATCAGAGGTCCTGCCTTCTGCACTGCCTTGTTAGCCGGTTTCTCCCGACAAGACAGCAATGCCAGTGGGTCAGTAAAGAGCTGAGAGATAAACCATCCCAAAGATGATATCAGGGAACAGCGTCTGCTTTATTGCACACGAGTAACCACTTGTAGTGGATGCCTGCCGTGGATTGGATAGTAAGAGCTCACATCACAAGGGTCTTTATGCAGAAGAAGCACATTAAAGGGGATGTAAAGAGTCCAGGCTCATCCGCAGGCCAGCTACCAGCTACAGGCAATACTTCAGAATTCAGTGTTCTGACTTCAGGAGCACGGTGTGCCATGCTTCTCCTTCAGAAGCACAGTGTGCCACGTGGGCTGGTAGCCAGGTTGTGCCTACATTTTCTCTTACACTCCACCGGCCATTGCTGACTTGTGGCAAGCAGGTGCCCTTATCTCCATTCTGACTCAGTTGGTCTAAGCTGATATCAGTTTGAATGCCACTGGGCGGTGAGCCCATTGACCCTCAAAGCTACCAGCAAGGAAAAATCTAGTGGATGGCACATTGCCTCTGATGTGGGGACTGGAAGTGACTTGAACAACCTCACAGAACTTCAGGGTGTTACTTAGCCAGGCATGGAGGAGAAATGAGATTATTATAGAGGAAGGAAGGGATGAAGGTCATGCCTAAAGAATGTGAGATCATTTCTGTAGGCAACAGGGAGACATGGAAGGCTTAAGAATGATATTTTTTTGCATTCATCATTTTTAATAAGCCCTTTGGAGTCTACTTGAGTCACCCACTTGGAAAAAAATGTGACATATTGGGGAGATCAAATGGTGGCCTTGGTCTGATCTAGGTGTGGCATGGAGGAGCACCCAACCATGCTCAGTCCATGAGGTGGAGAGAGCCAGTGTCCATCTGGAAACATTTAGCAGTTACAAAGAATTTGAATGTCACTTCCAATATGCCGAAAATCCCTGGGGACAGAAGTCTCTGTGTGGAGAGGGTCTAAATTGGCAGCCTTGCTTTCTCCACTTCTGCCTGCCTGTCAACCCTCAGCCACACATTGTTGATGCCCTTGAAGTGACTCGGAAAGAGAGGAAAAGGATGCTGGCACTTGGGGCCTCCTTTGCAAGGTGGAGGAGGCCTCAATGTGGACAGTAGCCTTTACACAGACTGGAGGAATTGGTCTCAATATTTGCATTCACTATGGCGTCATACCAATAGGTACCATGAGGTTGGATACCATAGTCTTCAAAGGTGATATAATAGTTCATTTTCCAGTCCTACCTGTTTTCATTCCCTTCCCCTTTGGTCTTCAGAAAACAGAAACATAGAGGTGTGATAAGTCAAATGGGCAGAGCAGACAGAAGACATTTTTTTTTTCTTAATATATTTGCAGTAGGTATATGCAATGATATGTGATATCAGGCTACCTGGTAACGACTAAGAACAGTCCTCATTGCTTCTCTCTCCCTTTCTAACCATCTGAAATACAGATCGATTTCAAGTTAGCAGCAGGAACAAGTGCAGCTGGAGATTTTAGGAAGGTGGCTTTGACAAGTCAGCAGAGAGCCCTGTTCAGGTATTGCCACAAACTGAGCAACCACATGCTCTGACACCTGAACCATTTTGTGTATTAAAAGAACACCATGGCAAGCAGATTCCACATCACATAAATTCATCTCATACACTGAACTATTTTTAAATGGTATAAAATGACCTTCAGGGCTATGTATACAAGATGCGCACAAAACATGTGAGTCTTGAGTTTAGATTTGGGTCTTGTCTTTGGTATATCTCATTAAATAAATGGAGTTTAAAGCTCCAGAAAAAAGCTCCAGATTCAAAATACCTCTGGTCCCGGGTATTTCAGCCAAGAAATGCTCACACTGTAGTAATTACTGCAGTAGGCAGGTTGTAGACTGATGTTAATCCTATGTTTTGGGAATAGCAGTTGCCTTTTGTGTTGGAAATGAAGAAGGGAGCAGGAAGTTCCAGGTCTACTGGCAGCCATCTTGCAACCATGAAGCCAGGCTCTGGAAAAGCTAGCTAGCACAAAACGGATTTGGGAATTCTCGGGTATTGCAGAGAGATGGAGAGGAAGCTTGGAGCCCAGGTCCTACTCTGGATCATCTATTGCAGGAAATAATGCATTTCTCTTTTACCTCAGTTATTACAGAGGAATTATTTCTACCTGATGTAATTTCAGGACCTATTCTTTTTTTCTTAAAGAATCTTTTTAAAAAATATATTATTTAATTTACATTGGTATGAAGGTGTCAGATCCTCTAGAACTAGAGCTACAGACAGTTGTGTGCCGCCATGTGGGTGCTGGGAATTGAACTCAGGTCCCCTGGAAGAGAAACCAATGCTTTTTACCACTGAGCCACCTCTCCCACTCCATCTATTCTTGTCAGTGACTTTAATCAGAGAAGTATAACAATGCCTGCTATATGAATGTTCAGAGTGCTTTCTCAATAAACCATGTAAACATTTCTCTCTTGTATCCACAGGGGGGAAAATCCCTTGAATGGGCAACATAAGTACTAGAATGCTTAGAACACAGGCAGTGGCATTCACTTGCCCAGTGTCACACAGCTCAGATCTTCATCTTGCTGTGCTGATTGTATCTATGTATGTGTGAGGGTGTTCGTGTGTATGCGTGGGCACATAGAGACCAGAGGACAATTTCAGATGTCATCTCTCAGCCACTTTCTTCCTTGTGTTTTAGACATGGCCTCGACCTCACTGTGTAGAATTGGCTGGGTGTAGAAGTAACTTCAAGGATGAGCTTGTCTCTGTCTCCCCAAGGCTGGGATTACAGGAGTGTGCCACTGTGCTCAGTTTTTCAAAGTGAGGTCTTTCTTCATGCATATCAAGCATTTTACTGAGAAGGCCAATTCCCCAGCATTGTACACATTGTATTAATTATATCAGACTTCTCATATAGTCACTATTGTATATTGTATATTTTAAACTGTACTATAATTTATTAGATAATTACTATGAGGTGAAATTTCCACTCCCTCCCTCCTGAATCAGGGTTTCTTCATGTTCCCCTGATTGTCCTGGAACTCGATTTCTAGACCAAGCTAGCCTCAAACTCACAGAGATCCACCTGCCTCTGCCTCCCGAGTGCTGAGATTAAAAGTATTTACCACTGCTGCCTGGCGAAATTTCCACTTTTATTGGTGCACCGTCCACTTTCAAAGTCTGGTGACACCCATAGCATCAATCTTACACTCTCAAGGAAATCAGCAGCTCAAACACAGTGGCTGAAAACATTCACTTGAGTTTAGGTGACTCAGCTAGTCAAAGCCTATAATCTAGAAAAAAAAAAAAAAAAAAAAAAGATACCTTAGACCATCAGAGATCTCCCCTGGGTCTCAAGAATTGAGACTTTGAAAACTTTGAAATATGTGACTGCTGAACTTCAGGACTTATAGGGTCCTGCATTTTTTTTTTAAAAAAAAATGTCAAAACAATAGTAAGAAAAGCAACTGACAGCAGGCACAGCCTGGGGGCAAGCAGGGAGGCCTTCCTTTATTTCTGTCCACTTTCTAAGTTCCATTTCCAGTGACGGGGAGATCTAGCCGTACCTGGTTCTTGTACACGACATCTATCTGTCCAATTTTGAGTTAGTTTCTGATTCTGGCTTAGAGTAAAACCTTTTTTCATGTTTATGTTTTTAGTTAGGTCTCTTTTCACCGCAATGATGGCTGGTGGAATAAAAATACTCCAGTTGAGAAGGATGCATGTAGTTCTCTTCTGTTGGCATCAGAGCAAGAGCTTCCTAGAGAGGTTTGGTGGAACCCTGCAGCCAGGGTCTGGAGGGAAGGATGGTGAAGAGACCCCGTGAACTCCGAAAATAGGTGACCCCCAAGTCAATGCTGCCAGACCTGCCATGGAGATCCCCCGGATCATGACTATACTGTGCCAACAAGAGACATTTACGACTTTGAAGACATTTGCTTGCTACAGTTTGGTTAAGTGGAACGCCACTACTTCTGGCACCTTGTGGATGGGAGTTAGTCAAGTAGCTGAAACATCCCACAGTGAGCAAGCCTGCCTCTCACAAATCTAATTTGTGTGAATGATTATTTCTCATGATGTTTATGAAAATGCTGCATGAGCTGATATTACCACCCAGGAATTTCCCTTAAATCTCACATATGCATGGATGACTAAGGAATGAACTTCTTATGGATGAGTTCCTTTCTCAAGGGCTGCTTTTCAGAAGAAATTGTGTGAATGTGTGTGGAGGTGTGGCACTGAAGAGGAGGTATCTGACCTCTGATGTCTCCTGGGTCTGCAGGTGGTTATGAGCTGTTTGACTTAGGTGCTGGGAACTGAACCCAGGTCTTCTGGAAGAAAACCATGAGTTTCAGCCACTGAGGAGTCATCTCCTCCGGCTGGGGATCACTTTTGATCACTGAGGAAATCTTGTAGCAGAGTTACCCAGCCATGGTCATCAGTTAGACTAAATAGCTCATGTGTGTGTCAATGACACATATATGCCTATGCCACTCATGCCACTCATTTATGTGGTGTTTTTCACATTTCAGAAACCCCCAAAGGGAAAGCCTTTTTTGGTATGTGTTTTGAAATCATCATTTTGTACCTCGTTAAGAACTTGCCATATGGCAATGCTTACCACATCCACAAAGGCTTCCACCAATAGTGATTTCTAGGGAAACTGCAGACAGTAATTACATTTCTGAAGTGGTAATTTAGATCTTACGTTGCCAGTGGGGGGGAAAACATTGGTTTGCAGGCATGTACAATGAGCTCTACGGAACTCCTCCCAAGAGCCCTTTAAGATCCAGGAAAGAAATAAGACCCTCTGAGATGTGGTGGGCCAAGAGGGTCCCTCACAGTTACCCCGGAAACCAAGAGAGGCTTAAAAGGAATTTCATGTCACTCTTAAACATGAACTTCTCTCATCAGAGAGGCCTTTACCTAATGCATTTGACACTACATTAGCTCAGCCTTCTCTTCGTGAGTTCTCCCTTGGGCTTTTGTGGTTAGTGACTGCCAAAGGCTATCTACTGTGACTGTAGAGCTGAGTATCTGTTTCAGCTCAACTGGGGTTCCCTAGAGCCTCCCCTGGAGTGAACACTCTGTGCTTTCTTGCTCAGTCTTGAGTTCTGAGGCATAGAAAAACATGTCCAGCTCTGGGTCAGCCTTCAGATGAGTTGGGAACAGGAGGGTGTGTTTCTGTGACCCATGCTTTCCCCAATGCCTCCTCGTAAAGACTGGCTTCATCTCAGATGACAGGGCTTCAGCTCTCCCAGAGCAGAGTCACGGCACATTCTTGAATCCCATCGAGTAGAGGCTTGTGGAAAATGAAGGGTGCGGAGGCGTGACTGTGGCTGAAGAATTAAGGGCTGTGGAGAATTAGACTCTGGAAATTACCAGGGACAAACAGAGTCATTTACTTGCAAGATACTAAACTGTCTAAGGAAAGCCACCTATCCACCTAACCCCAGAGCTCCTGAGATCATTCTTAGTCCCTGAAGAGCTTTCGTTTAGCCTCACCCACATACCTCTCCTGATAATTCTTGTTATGTCTGATGGGTTTTGTCTCTTTATTCCTCTTCATGGAATGATTTGCTTATTCATTTGTTTATTTGTATTTTTTGTATTGAGATAATGCAGTGGTTCCCTACCTTCCTAATGCCTTAACCCTTTAACAGTGTTGTGGTGACCCCAAACCATCAGACTATTTTTGTTGCAACTTCATAACTGTAATTTTGCTACTGTTTGCATTGCAATGTAAACTTCTGACATGCAAGATATCTGATCTACAAACCCTATGAAAGAAAGAGTCATCTGATTCCCAAAAGGTTCTGACTCACAGGCTGAGAAAAACTGAGATAATGTCTCACTATGTTGCCCCTCAAGCTCTGGGCTAAATTAATCCTCCTGCCTCAGCCTCTGTGAATATCTAGAATTAAAGGCATATGATAATGGGCCTAATTCTACAAAGTTCTAGAGTTTAAAGTATACCCAGTAACAACTGCCATTCCAGAGTGCTTACTCAGTGCTACCCAGCACATTCACTGGGACTTAGTTCTCATAGTAATATTCTGAGGAGAATATTACTCATTTACTTTTTAGAGCAGAGAATTGAGACTTAAAGAATGCTGTTACATTGTTCAAGGTTGTAGAGGACTATGCGACTATCCTAGAACTTGAATGTCAGACGTCAAATCCTGCAGGCCTTCAGTTCATTTTCCACTACTCACAATATAATTCTGCCTTCATTTTTACCTGATTCATGTACCAGACACATTTAAAATACTTACTTGACAATAGTTAAATTTCAGGCTGTAAAGCATACATATTGAATAATAAAAGCTGTCATAATTATAAAGAGTCATACTGGGGTCTGAACTCACAGTGTTCTCTTCCTCACAACATTAAAAATGATGTACAAGCATCATTTTTAAGTTTAACTAGGCATGTCACCCCCTATAAAAAGATACTTGTGTATGTCATAGTTGACTGTGTGATGGGATGTCAAAATGAGAGACTCTCAAGACTCAGGATTCGGCAATGACATGTCCCAAGGTGGTCTCCTCATATTATTTTCTAAAGTGAGGTGGGAAAGAGGAATTACCCTCTCCCTTTCCTCCTCTGGAAAGGAGCAGGAGGGGAGCAAAATACCAATACATATTCCTAAGGAAATTGTTGTCTCCAGTCTCTTAAGTGCCTCATTTGGCTTCCACGTTCTTTTGCACGGTCCAGACAGACCGTGGGGACATTGGAGGAAAGAACAAATTTGGTTTCCAGTTTCTGTGCCTCTTTGGAAACTCAGCTTTGCTTCTTAGGAGACTTCACCAGAAGTTGCTAAGTAGTTATCCTTCAGGTGTGAGACATGGTGGACTTGATTTTGACTTACGATTTACTTATCTACTAACACAGGGAAGAATGTACAACCACCAAGCCTCTCTACGTAGCTTGGCACCATAGCACAGGCCTACAGTCTCAGCATTCAAGAAGCAGAAGCGGGAGGATCCATGCCAGTCTAAGGCCAGCTTGGTCTACACAACAAGTTCCAGGCCAGTTAAATACACATAGTAAGACATTGTGTCAAAAAACCAATCCACCAAACCAAACAAAAACAAAACCAATGCCAATCAAACAGACACTCTGTGTGAGACAGTCTTCTTGGGGTGGGAGGGGCTTTCGATCCTGCAGAACTAGGAGCCTGGAAGCCAGAAGGCACTGAATAGCCTTTCAGGGACTGAGGGAAAACTACAAACCTCAAGCCAGAGCACCTACAACCAGGTGACTACAGATTAGGGATCCCTAATAAAGTGAGGACATCGCTGAAAAACCCCATAGCTGTGTCTTGTGGGACCCAAAACAGCTATAACCCCTTCATAGCTTGGGGAATCTGGATGCCAGCTGGTAAAAATGCCAGCCTAGCAGCTGCTAATGGCCATTGCTGGCCAATGGGGAAAAAAAAGAAGCATAACACAGAGAAAGTGAGAATTTGGGCAGCACCCACATGTATGTGGGGTGTAGGATATGCACTTACAAGACCATTTTTCACTGTTGCCTAGTATTGTATACATGCCAGATTGAGCTAAAATAAAGTCAAGGTTATTGAAAACCCCAGGAGCATGGCTTGAAATACTAAAGGATTCAACCAGATTGTTTCAGAGCAGAGGCAAGAGCGATCAGAAGTATGAACTCACAGTGTGGGTATCTGTGGAATATTGAAGGGTACTAGGAAGGCGCCCCCAGAATCTGTTACAACCCACCCGAGTTTCTCCTGTCCTCATTCAGCTCCAAATACCACCCTGCCTACCAAACACAAACCCATTCACCCACTCATGACCTTTGCAACAACTCAGGCCTTTCTGGAAGCTTGCAATGCTCTTCCTCCTGAGATTTTATAGTATTTTCCATCATTTCCATGAATAATCAAGCAAAGAAAGTTATTCTCCCATCCTACCGCCCCACCCTTCCTGCTTGTGGTTTAAGAATTGACCACACACACACACACACACACACACACACACACACACACACACACACACACTTTCTAGTACATGCCCATAGGTTGGCAGCTCCCCGCAAAAGAAAACTCCGTTTATTCTTTTTCTTCAGTTCTAAGAACTGTAAATGCACATGGAGGTGGCTCAGGAAATAGTAGTGGCTACTGGTGTCGAGCATTATTATCTCAGCTTTCCCGAGTGGCTTGTTCCTATTTGAATACAAATTTTCTCACAGTATTGCCCAAGTAGAGCCCATCTGAGCAAGCCAGCTTGCACCTTTATGTGTAAAGCATATTTTCTCTATCTAGGACACAAAGAACTGCAAAGAGAACTCACTCAGCCTTGAGAAGTCAGTGACCTGACCCTTTGGAAACTGTACATAGTTCATCTTTTAAGAAAAGCCACCCCATTTCAAAAGTTGGGGAGAAGAAGGAAGAGGGGGAGGCGGAGGGGAAAGAAGGAGGGAGAGGAGGAGGAAGAGGAGGAGAAGAAGAAAGGAGAAACACTTTCTTCTTGTGACAGCCTAAAGGGTGAATTCCCACCAAGTTATGCTGCACGTCCACATGAAATTTAGCTCTCTTCTAACCCACAAAAATAATCTGAGATATCTTTTTATGGAGTCGTGTCAGAGTAGAGTGTGGCTTTCTTTAGTCTGCGATCAAGGGACCCGTGGTTCCTTCCTTCTATAACAAGCTGCTAACTTTACCCCAGTGACAATAAAGGAAATCTTTTCAAGATACAAGCAATGCAGAAGGCTTCCACACCTCCCCACCCCAATACCTAGAAAGTGATTCTTCAATCATGAGATTATTCAAGAGCCGCCAACACACACACACACACACACACACACACACACACACACACCAATTTCTTCCTGTAGTCCCTTTCCCACTTCTTTTTTTTAAAAAAATATTTATTCTTTTTATTTTATGTGAACTGGTGTTTGCCTGAATGTATACTGTCAGATCTTGAAATTACAGACAATTGTTAGCTGCCATGTGGATACTGGGAATCAAACTCAGGTCCTCTGGAAGAGCAGTCAGTGCTCTTAACCACTGAGCCATCTCTCCAGTCCCCTTACCCATTCTTTATTACAGTTGAAAGGGCTACACTGTAAGGTAGACGGCCTTTCTCTCAGAAGTTTAACTCTGGAAAGCATAGACTCACCTGATAGTAATTTAAACAGAAACTGCAACATACCAGGACCCTGTGTGTCTGGTGTGTCAAGAATGAGAGCCTGGCATTATGCTTGAGATCTTATTATCTAGGATTTCTTGATCTTACTTTATCTGTGTAAGGAGTTAGCATCAATCCATCTTTTGCTATAAGGCTTACATGAATTAATGAATGAAAGGGTGTTAATAGCATTGGGCTTTTTATTTGTTTTCTTGTTGATGATGTTTGGTTGGTTGGCTTTTCCAGATAGAGTTCCTCTGTATAACCACTCTTTCTGTCCTGAAACTCCCTTTGTAGACCAGGCTGGTTTTGAACTCACAGAGATCCATTTGCCTTTGTCTCCAGATTGTTATCACTGGGTGATAAGCAGTTGTTCAGTCCACATTGCTGTTCTCATTATCACCTACAAAATATAGTTCACTTAGATAGTAGGTTAGGACCAAACAGGGCAAGCAGTTGAATCTTTCAGCAGGGGTAAGCTATGACTTGATTCTTTTATGTTTTCTTTATTGAAACTGGTCTGGTCTGAATGTTAATAACTCTCAAAGCTCACATATACTCCCAGCCTGAAAAGTAGTGGTTTTGGAGGTGGGGCTTTTGAGGATGACTAGGGTGACTTTTTGAATAGGAGAACGTCATGAAAAGAGGAACCAGGGGTTGGGATGATGACTCACTCTGTGGGCAAGCGTACTGGCTAGGTAAGCATAAGGACCCACGTTCATATCCCTAACTCCCATGTAAAATATTGGGTATGGTCACACACATGCATATTATGCCAGTTCTGTGAGAGGTGAGACAAGAGAATCCCTTGGGATGCTGCCTGCCAGTCTAGTCCCAATTCCAGTGAGAAAGCCTGTCTCTAGAGAATAAAGTGGTGAATGATAGAGCATATCACCCAACTTCTTTGCTCATTTCCCATGTGCAAACATATCAAGAACATGCCATGTATGAAACAGAAAGTTGGCTCTCATCAGACATAGAATCTAAGGAGGCCTCTATCTTGGACATCTCAGCCTCCGGAACTCAAGATACAGTTTTCTGTTTGTAGGCCTTTCAGTCTATGGCATTTCTTACAGCAGCCCAAACAGGACTCCTGACTGTCATTTGACTAAGTACTTATAGGCTGCAGCACAATGCTCTGGATATATGTGTCTTCCAAAATTCACAGTTGGCAATACTGGTACCAAACATGATGAGATTTCTTAGTGAGACCTGGGAAGTAAGTAGACCATAAAGAGGAACCATGAATGACATCAGTGTCTTATTATGTAGACTCAAGAGGAATTTCTCACTCTTGGCCATCGGATAACTCAGAGAAGCCTAAAAACCAAAAATCATGTCTGTACCATATTCAAAGTCTTTGAGCACTTTAGTTTTTAGGCTTTCATTCTCCAGAACTGTGAAAAATTAATGTTTGTTGTTTAGGACAATTAATCTATGGCGTTCTGTAATACCAGGGCCAATGGACTTGAATACCTAGAAAGGAAGTGATTCTGTGGTTTTCTTCCTTTTTCCTCTGTTCAGAAGTCTGTAAGACTCATCTCCCAATTCTCTTGAAAGTCTTCTAGAAGGTTGTATTATTTGACTAGTCAAATGGCCAAGAAATAACACCTGACCCCTAGTTCTCAAGAGGAATTGGGGAAAACTAATGAAAAAGAGAAGTGAACTAGAAATAGAACTATTTTTTTAAATAAATTCTAAGATCAGAAAAAAATACAACTGTAAAAAATCCAAGATGAGTGAAACACACACTGGTTTTCTGTATTGGCAATTTCTGGCTGCAGGTTTGAGTCAGGACAGGACTTGGGCATTCTTTACTTCAGCTCACCTTTATCCCCTGAAGCGCAACAGTGGATTTTTCCCTTGTCACATCTGTTCTGTGTGGAACATTGCCATTTTCAGGTTGCCACGTAACATAATTTTTATGGATGGTCCCATCAAACATCATATAGTGCCTGCTTTGGATACTTCCCAGGCTGCCCGAACATTTCTACTCATCCCTAAGGACCTCAGGAAGGCTTGCAGTAAAGTTATTAGCCGATTAAAAACAAATTCTACAGCCAGTATCCACAACTGTTTATGTTATGAATGAGGTAACCATGGAAAATGCAATAAACAAAATAGAAATAGTCCTTGCTCCATTGTGAACATGTGACCATGGGCACGATGCTGTGGGGGATTTTCTTTTAGCTTTTCTACTTGTGGTCTACAAAATAGGAGCTCACCTGGTTGATTTCAGGTCTCTCTCTCTCTCTCTCTCTCTCTCTCTCTCTCTCTCTCTCTCTCTTTCTCTTTCTCTGTGTGTGTTGTTTAATGAAGATTTACTGTCTAACAACCAGCACAAACAAAAAGTGATTTCCAATGTCCATCGAGATTGCCTGGTTTCTCTCTTGATGCATTTTCTATAAGAACAGAATCTGTGTACTGCCATTGCCTAAGTACTGCCCACATCTGGATGCAACAGCATTTTCCCTGTGTAGCTTGTGTGTGGAGGCTCAAGAATTTCTCTGTCTTCTAGCCACTACAGAGAGACACATCTTGAAGCAGAGGCAGGGACTTTCTCAACCATCACAGAAGCTGCCTCTTTGATTTACCCTTAGCTGAGTAAGGGACAATTTCAGACCCTGTGAGTGATGTAACAGCAACTGAGTTCTAATACTTAGAAGAATCGCACAAAAATCCACAAGCCATTTGCTTATCCTGCCCAAAGAGTTAATGTTTAAAAGTTTAAAGACAATTACAAATGACTGGCTCTGTTGGAGCTTTGGTTTCTTGTTTTAGTCATTACCTGAATGAAAACACTTGCTAAACATATGGACACTGACAGGGTGACATTTGGTGCTTCAGGCTCTGAATGAGGGTTCCTTGCCATGGCTGTATGAGGAAGGGACTAACTTAAGGTCCACTTCATGGATAAAATCACTGGGGTCCATTGCTTTTAAGTCATTTGCCAAAGTTTGAATATGAGTCTGAGCCTGTTGACTATAGAGCCCCACTGCATTGCAAAGTCAGTTGGCCTCAGCCTTGGTCTCACATGGCATCTTTAAACTCAGACATCTAATATTACGTTCACGTGAAGACAGTCATAGAAACATGCCAGGAAATGAGGAATAAAGTTGGCCATACAGCTCTACAGCTTGGACCATCTTGTCTTAGCTCTGCTATGGATGGATACACACACACACCCTTTAATTATCTTGTGAAGAACCGTTATGTTGACTTCATTTTCATGTGTTACAGTGTCTTAGTAAGCTTCCTATTGCTATGATAAGACATCATGACCAAAAGCAGAATGGGGAGGAGGCTGATAACTCAGGTCACTCTTCATCACTGAGGAGGTCAGGTAGGAGCTGGAACAGAGGCCATGACAAAATGCCTCTCTCTACTCTGCTCCCCATAGCTTGATCAGCCTGCTTTCTTACACCATCCAGGACCATGTGCTTAGAGGTGGCATTATCCACAACGGGCTTGGCCTTCCCACTTCAAAAATCAACCAAGAAAGTGCCCCATAGCTTTGCCCATAGGCCAATCTGGTAGGGACATTTTCTCAACTGAGATTTCTTTTTCCCAATTAACTATAGCTTGCATTCTCTCTCTCTCTCTCTCTCTCTCTCTCTCTCTCTCTCTCTCACACACACACACACACACACACACACACACACACGCTATTTTTGCTTAGTCATTTAAACACAAATATTTATAATATAGTTTCTGTAAGCCTATTTTGATACTTCTTCCTTATTTTAATGTATGTGGAATCTGCCCAATGAAATGGACCATCTTGTCTCCCTTTTTTGTTTTATATGTCATGTGAGGAAATACAGACAGAACAATTAGTTAGGTCCCCAGGGTCATTAGAAGATCCTCTACTGGCAGACCATTGTATTTTGCCCAGCACCATGCTAATAGGACTTTCTTGGAGGATATCAAGCAATGACTGCTCCTGCTAAAATATTTCTCTGACTGTATAGTAAAATACCATCCTCTAGAAGACATTTGTCTTTCAGACCTTTGTTGGAGTTGCCAATCAATATCAAGCCTCATGCCTGCCCTGGGAAGGAGGAGATGCTTGAATTGCCGTGCTTACTTTTCAAAATGGGGAACAAAAGTTAAGAATGTTCCAAGCCTTTTTTCCTGAGGGACCACAGAGAGGTACAGGCAAGAGCAGCATGGATTATTCAAGACTCCTGGGTTGGCACAGTGGGTCAGACCACACAGCTTTGCCATGTTCCACGTGTCTTACAGGAATTACAGTGGAGTACAGCAGAAGCATTGCTGTTCTCAGGGCACTATTCAAAACTACGGGCTGTAGTTTCTCTGAAAGAACCTATTCTTCCTGCCATTGGTAACTTGCTGGGAAGATAATTAGATCTGCTGAGGGATAACCACAAACACGATTTCAGCAGTGATATGGAGCAGGAGTTCTTAGCGTTCTGAGGCATTTCCTTCTCAGCCTTTCCCTGGCAAGGGAGGTAGAAGGTGTATTTAAATGAAGTTGAGCCTAGTAAGTTAGCATATTTCAATAGAAATGCATTCTGAAGAATCATTGTCTAATGCCTATTTTTAATAAAACAAAATATTTTAATTTAATAAACAAAAAAACCTTTGCAGCTCTTTACTAGTGAGCACACAGCCACCACACACACACACACACACACACACTCAGCAAAGAAAAAAACAACACAAGCAGTGTTTGATCCTGTCCTGCTTCAGGGCACTTCATCCTTCAAAAGACCAGGGAAAAACAGCCTCATAACTTTACCACCAAAACTTCCAAATTTATTGAAACACAACGTAATGGCAAGATATTATTTTCTTAGCAGAAACACATTTTTTTTTTTTTAAACAACCACCATGGCCAAGAATGCCCGATATTGTTTTTACAATAAACTCCAAGTAAATCTTAAATTCCACTCTTGATTCAGGGATGGTTAGAAATGTTGTGGCTTGTTTGGAGCAAAGGATCCTGTCTAATTGTTCAGTTGGAGCCTCTATTTAACCTGTACCTCAGGCGCTTTTTTCTTGTCTGTACTAGTTCCACACAATCATGCTTAAAAAGATTGTGTGTCCTTTCTTCTGGCGCAAAGTTGAGCTGCATCAGCTCTTCATGAGCTTATCAATATCAGACGCATTCAGCCTAAGAAAACACTGCCATTGTAAACAGTCAGAGATTTGCACAGCTAGCCACATTCCACAGAGACCTGCCTCCATAGTAGACGTGGAGATTCACTCGGAAACTGTTTCTTTTTTAGCATCACTATGTCCATTCCTCATATGGCTTTTCATACATTAAAATGCTGCTATACTGTTACAATATTCCTTACAGGAAACATGTTGAATTTAAAAAAAAAAAGCAAGAAAGATGTAAACTACTTAAGTTTCCACACAAATGTCACAGTTTCTTCAACTTATTTTAAAGTAGTTGCTTTAGTGATACAACAAAAATTATGTTCTAATATTAATAACTTACCATTATTTATTTATAACACACACATATGGTTATTTACAATCAACTAGCATCTATTTCTGCTGCAGTTCTTTTTAAATTGAAATTTATCGGCTGATTTAGGCATTTATTCTTGTTTTTCAATGAAAAGTACTCTTCAATGGTTTTTACAACAATGACTGGAAAGCAGCTACATCTATACCTTCAGTAACTTACCAGACATACCTTGTTTGAAGAAAGCAGTGTTTTTTCCCCTAAACTTTCCTCCACAAAGAAGGGTTATCCTGTTTTCTTTAAGCTTTTCTGCATCACAAATCCCATCCAAATTATTCTAAAGAAGGAAGAAGAGGTCCAGGAACCTTTCTCTTCTCAGACCAGCAAAGCAAACATTCCCATCCACCTCTCAGCCCTTTGAAAAGCGTATTTTGTAACACACACACACACACACACACACACACACACACACACACACACACACTCGCCTCTCATACTGGGTTTAGTGCTGAATTAGGCGGTCCTTTTTCAAATTTCCACTCCCACTTGCTGTTTTTGGGGAAGGATTTCTAAATATTCTTTTCTAACCCAAAGCACACACTCAGTAAGCAAATTCTACAATTAGATATTCTGAGATGCAGAACTGGAGGAGTTAGATAGGAATTTTTATTTCTCTTTTAAAATACATTGTTTTTGTTTTGTTTTTTGTTTTCAAAAAACTATCCAAGCAGGGGCAGTTGATTTTTTTTCCTCCTTTCTGTTTTTGAGCACTAATGAACACAGCTCGAATAAATTGTTTGAAGACAGAAAACTGCAAACACCCCTAAGCTTATTCTACTGGTCTCTCCCTGTTGCACAGAAAACACACATTTTTCCTTGTTGGGGAGGCTACTGTTTGCTTAGCTTTGTTTCTATTCTTGCTGCTTAGGGCAAGCTCCATGAAATAATTGAAGTGCAGGCTGCTGTAACAGGACACAGGATAATAATAGCGAGATGTGGACTCTGACTCATGTTTCACAAAAAGAAAGAAAGAAAAAAACACCACCAACAACTCCTCTTGTGTCTCTTACATCATTGGGGTACCACTGCCCATTTTAGTTACTTAGACATTAGTGACATCAACTAAGCCATAGAGATTTGGGCCCCAAACATACATAAGCATATCTCTGTATTTTTTTTTTTTTAAATCCAACTGAAGATGAAAACAAGCATCCATCTGGCGGTGTTCAAGGCTGCACTGTCTATCAGTGCGATGTGACATCCTTTTCTCCAGCTTCCCGGAGGGTAGCCCAGAGCTGCTGGGGAGGTCGCACTAAAGCAGCTGGAGAAAAGAATTTCTACGCCTGTTCCCGGCACCCTGCTGTCCTTGTCTGCTGCATTGGGTGGGGGGTGGGGGTAGCACTCTACTTAAGATCCTGTTGCCACCCTATGTAGCCTTTCTTTCTTCCTTTCCATTTGTGCCCTGAAATTATTTTTCAGTCTTGTTTCTCCTCTCAACAAATCCTCGTGCCAGGTCCATAGTAGACAGGACGATGCTTCCCCTCGGAAGGTGGGCGGTCCTACTGCCTGTGATAGGGCGGGTTCACCGGAAGAATAACTAAATGGAGCTAATAAAAATACTAGAGCTGCAGCTTTTCAGGCACTGTTTTCTGGAAGTGGTGCTTGTCATTTACATGTAACATATTTCTTAATACTTAGAAGTATAAGGAAGTATGTAGAATGCAATACTTTTTTTTTTTTTATACTTAGAAGATTCTTTAAGGGCCAATAATGTTTGTATCATTTGGCAGATAAAAGGCCTCAGGCTCAGAGAGTGTAAGCCTTTTCCCCAAGGTCTTTCATTATTGGAACAAGATCTTGGATTTATATTTAAGGCTTCCTGGCTCTCAATCAATGAGGTTGTTTTAATACTTACAACTGCTCCTTTTTTTTTTTTTTTGACTTCTTTTAAATTTCTGTGGTGAATAAAAGACAAATAAAATAAAAATGTACTAAAGTTGAAGAACTGTTCAACAATAATAAAATTGAAAAGTCAAGATGTTTGGGGTGAGGAAATTTTTGGAAATAGAAGTCATGTTTGCCCAGTGTTATGGACGTGACTGGTGTTACTAACTTGTGACCTAAAAATGACAAAAAAAAATTTGTAATGTCAAAATTTATGTAACATAGTTTTATTGGACTAAAAATAGCAATGGGGGTAATTCCCTTAAAGAGTAACAAAATCCTGTTTGATTTTAGTAATATTAGCAAAAAAGAAAGAAAGAAAGAAAGAAAGGAAGAAAAAAGAAAGAAAGGAGGAAAGAAACCTAGATTCCATGGCAGTTATGCTGTGGCCTTGTTGGGCTGATGGCAGGTAAATATGGCTACTCTGGAAAGAGATCCAAAAGCACTTGGTTGAATACATGTACACCCTAGCATCCACCAGACTCCTCTCTGGTGCATGATACAGTGAGCTCAGGAACACTGAGAATCTAGGTACTGAATGTTGAAGACAAACAGGATCAAAGATGAGACCTGAAGCAAAGGTCCGGAGTTCACCTTGTGTCCACAGTCTTCCTTTGTGTGGTTCTCATACTTATTTTCTTCATGACTCTGCTCAAATGTCAGCTAAGTGAGGCCAGCCCTACCTACCCTGCTTAAAATGTCACCCCACTCTGGACATGTCCTTTCTTCTTCTCTGCTTTATTTTTCTTTCACAGCACCTATTGACTTTAATAATATTTCCACTTCATTTTGTTTTTATTGAACACTACACTACTAAGATAAATATAGGCCCTGGGATGAAAGAGGTTTTATATATTTTATTCACATACACATTCTTGACTCTTGAATCCAAAACATACTAAGCATACCGTAAATACAAATTAGATGCATGATTGAAAATACATTAGATGGTTATCGATAGTGAAGAGAATGAGTAACCAGGATCAGTGAGACAAAATCACTCAAGAAAAAATCCTAGAGCCTTGTGTGAACCAGTGGTACTGAAAGTGGAGTCCACTCCCCATACCTGGACACCTACAACAACAACAATGCCTCCAACTAAATCAATTAATTAGGTGGCTGGTTAGGGTTAGGGTTAGGGTTAGGTTGGTCACTTGGTTTTTAGAGCTACAATGTCACAACACCCTAGTTTATAACTGAGAACAAAAATTGTGGGGTTGGGTGGGGATGTAGCTCAGCTGGTAGAGTGCTCGCCTAGTGTGTACCAAGCCCAGGCCTGGTTCCAGGCCCAGCACTGCACAAACTGGGGTGTGGTGACTCATGTCTGTAGCACCAGCATTTGGGGTGAGAAGGTGAGAGGATCATCTCAGCTACACAATGAGTTCAAGGCCAGTCTGGGCTACAGAAGGCTCTTCTGGGTGGCTAGATATAGAGGCTGAGAGTAAAACTGCTATACAGTTTCCTTAAGGTTCCATGCTGCTTGCCATCCACCCCTGGTTACTTGAAAAACATGTCTTCTTCCCCAAATTGTTTGTCACTGCCAAAGAGCTTGGTGCACTAGTCTTATGTTGTATTCAGCACAAAAAACTCCAGTCTCTTTAGAATGTTCTCTTTTGAAACTTTTTTATATTGTCATAAGCAGTGAGCTTGAAAATACTGCCTCATTTTTTTTTTTCTGTTTTCACTCCATAGCATGTGAGGTGATCAGTATAGTCTTCACATTACACATCTATTCTTTTATGTGACTTTTAAAAATGCAGGCTGGCAATTTAAGAGTCTATGTAATAAGGCAGCCTTTTCCTGATATTTTTACTGTATGCAGGTATAAAACACAAGAGTTATACCTTCATAACATAAATGCACTGAAATATCTCGGGCTTTATCGTGTTTGATGCTCCATCAATTTTTCATAGAAATACAATTTGCCTTGACTCTTCCATAACAACTTCAAGACTCTCCCTTTAGTGACTGGAATTCACTGCAGGAAGCTGATACCAGTTTAGTGTCCTAGAGGCTGCTGAGCGGTGCTGAGCACACACCTTTGCAGCATCAATGCGTATGGAAAATTCGCCAACCCAATTAGCCTTTGTTAAATTTATATCACCACTGTTGTCAGAAGCAAAGAGGTTATTCTGAGAAATATATACCTTTCCAAGAACAGAAGGAGCCAAATGAGTGGCAGGGGCAACTTACAGATGTAGCAAATAGATGAGCAGAGGAGAATTTTTGCCAAGCAGTGCAAAAGTATAAGAAAGAGGGTAAGAGCATGGTAAAGGAAAACCTGATTCAGTACTAAACATGAGCCACTAATTATGTGCAAAAGGTGAAGAAAAGGGCATGACTGGAGACTTGAATGCATCTTCTTCAGATCATGAAGGTCAATTACAAAAAGGGCATATTAAAAAGATTACTACTTTCAAATGCTGCCCAGAAGCCAATTAGTTGACACACTGTAAAAACTGGACAATACTGACAATAATCTAGGATATAAAAAAAATAAATCAATCTAGATAAATCACTGTGACTGTCATGGCATAAAAGAGGTTAAAAGACATAGTGACTGATGGCAGGAATTGGAGAGTAGCCTGTGAATCCTGGCATTGTACAGCACTGCTGACCTGGCAGGTTTGCAAAGCATAAAAGCACTTTGTGTAAAACCAGGGTTCACAATGGGGAGCAGGAGATTATAGGCCTTGTGGCTCCCCATTATGCTCAGTAATCACATCAAGTCTAAAATAGAAGACCAGTTCACAGAACATGGCTAACTGGGGGCTCTGCTGATGTAAGCAATATTCTACACTGCTGTCAGTTTCTCTCTGTAGGCCTTGGACTAGCTGGAGAATCTCTGCTATATAATGTCCCTTCCCACTATGGAGACAGCATATATCAAAGAAGATCTTCTCATAGCAATGGTAATGCTGCAAGAGTGTAATAGGAAAAAGGTGAGGTTTCTTAGAAGTGGTCTAATGGATCTGGTTCATTCTTTCAGCTAAAATTCCATCATGAGGACAAAGTCAAGTCCTGGGACTAGTTGCTCATGAAGAAAGAGGAAATTGCAAAGGCTAGGAGTTGGAGCTTGTTGTTTGAGCACTTAACTAATTTGTTCTAGGTTCTGGGTTCTGTTCCAGCACTGGTCGAGGAGGAGGGGAGAGAGAAGAGAGGCTTTGGCAAAAGAGTAAATGAATGTTGAAGAAAGGAGGAAAGAACCAGAGTCAGTAATTCAAGTGACCATGGCATTCACTCACTGTTAACCTCTTTGTCCTTAAGTTTGCAGTATACCTTGCCAACAGCATCCAGCTAGACTTTTTAAAATTTTCTAGGTTAATACTGCACTTTAAAAAAAATTTAATCCATTTATATTTATTGTGATTACTGCCCCAATTGGTGTTATTTATGTACCTTATTTTTACTTCTTACTAACTTTCTATCTTTGTTGATTTTTTCATTTTCTGTCTTCTGTTAGATTAATGGCATTTCTATGTTTATCACTTTCTTACTATTGTCTTGGAATTGCATGTTACATCTCTGAAGTACTAGGATTCCTCTAAATTTCAAACTGTATCTGTAGCTATTCTTTTGTCCAATTTACTTTTTAGTTTTACTTTCTTGTTTACCTTGATAAGACTCTCAGATCTCATTTTGTCCTCTATCATTTGTTGATAATTTTAGTGTTACTCTTTTTAAAATAAAAAATTAGATTGATTTAATTCACTCTTAAAAGAGTCATGCAAATCTTTAATTTTAACACTTGGGAGGGAGGCAGAGGCAGGCAAATTTCTGTGAGTTTTTGAGGACAGCCAGGGAAACATAGTTAGATCCTGTCAAAATAGTATCTGTATACTGGGGAAACCTGGAAGACCCCTGCTAACCTGGTGATTACAGTTAATAACCTGAAGAACTGGAGTAGTTGGTAGTGTATGCCTAACTAAGGCATAGAGAACATGCATCCTCTCTGTCATGTCATTGCTATAATTTAAAAGATGAGGACAGCTTCACAGTGTCTACAGTTGCCATTTTGTCTTCACTCTCATACCATTTGAATCTAGATTTCTCATTGTTGACAAAGATATTCAGGAAGAGAGGAATTGACAGGTAATTTTAACATAGCATAGCACATATACATTGGATTGAAATTGCATCATCATAATCAGGAAACTCTAGAAACTACCCCACTAAGATAAAAAAAACTCAGCAGATATGCACTGTCCTTACTACTGTCCTGAAAATATGAGCCAATGCAATTCAACAAGAGAAATCTATTGAAGGGGAAAAAAATCAGTAAATTAGTTGAACACTATTTCCATTTCTAGAGATAGTACTAGACATAGATGTACACACACATGTATCCCTACAGGGTTCACAGTGAAGACCTGGCAGCAACAGAACCCCAACCACAATGAGCATGTGTGGTACTCAGTACTTGCCTTCTAGATATTCATCTTCAATGAACAAATTAGAGGTCCTTAAAAAACAGATGAACCTAGGAACTGAGATAGAACATGAGATGTGAGACGTATCTGAAGCTTGTTTGTATTTAAAAGTAAGAAAGTGCTATAAAAATAGATATTAATGTGCTAAAAAGGCACATAAGCCATCTTAAAGGACCACTCACAGGCGAATATAGAAAAATGATACATTATATTAGTGAACTAAAACATGCATCATTTGATATCAACTTATGGATATATAGTGGTGTAAATAAGAAACAGATATTAAATGGATAAGAAAAGACCCTTCCCTACAATGGAATCCATACTAGTAACTAAAGAAAGAACTGAAAAAATAGAGAGCTGTTGTTCAGCAAACAACATGGTAATGTGTGAAGAGATGAGAAGCAGGAAACTTATATTTATAACGTTAGGTAGAGAAAATAGCATCTGTACAGTGGAAAAGCCTGGAAGACCCTGCTTTACTCAGTGATCCCAGTTACAGCCCAAGTAGCTAGAGAGGTTAGTAGAGTAGACCTAACAGAGACTGAGAGAACACTGCACTCTTTCCGACAGATCATTGCCACAAGTGTTTAAATGGCTTCAATTTTGAGTCAATAGCAAAACAGTCCAAATGAGCCATGTTTGGACTTACTGGTGGCTGCATCCCAAAACTTTCAAAGTCACGAAAGGATAGGACTGGTTAGAGAAACTGAGGCAATGTGATATCTAAGCACAACATACTGTAAAACTCAACCCAGGAGCAGAAAGTGAACAAGAGCAATGAGAAGCCAGTGACAAGCAAATGAAGTCTGTGGATTCAGGGATGGTGTCGTACCAATGGTAATTTTCCATTTTGATAATATCACGGCCATATGACATGGTAATATTCGAGGGAGCCAGATGAATAGCATGAAAACTCTCTGAACTGTGTTTACAAGATTCTTTTCTCATAAATTTGAAGTTATTTCAATATAAAAACATACATTAAAAAGATGATGTCATGAATGGAAAATGGATGAGAAACAGAAAATAGCTAAGAAATAACATTCGGTTTGTTTTAGGAGATCTGTATTTATGATTTTGGGCTCTTGAACACTCAACTTCTTTATTTGTAGAAGGAAAAAAAATATAATTTGCCCTTTTGAGTATCAGATGGGATAAAGTTGGGTAAAAAAATCCTATTCATTGGGAATGTTTTGCAAATGATTATTACTAATTACAATTTTATATCCCTTTTTATTGGAGAAGAGGTCTCAGAAATTCTTTTTCTTAATATTTCATGCTGTGGTGGAGATGGTGTTCATGGTAAGTTCTAAGGTTTTTCTAATGGTACTCACCTATTTTGGCTTGTAAGTCTACATGAATGAGAAGCAACGGAGATGGATTCTGGTGGGAGTTTATGGAATGAATGTGTCTGGGGGTAAACAAATCCCCTGTCCCTTGCACAAATGAGCAGCTCCAAGTGCTTTTTAAATGACACAAAAGAGGGCCCAGGTCTCTTTATAGAAAGGGTTAGCCAAAGCTTGCACAAAGCCCAGTCACACACATCAACATATTTTTCATGATGTTTCACCGTTAATTTTTTTTTAAGCTACTACTTAGGAAGAAGTGTACAATGGGTGACATCAGTGTCTGGGTGAAGGTGGCCAGGGGGTGGCTATGACACTGTGGAGACTGACCTCCGAATTCCCATCAGTACAATGAATAGGATTTCTGTTTGGCAGGGCAAAGCCCAAGAGGAGATGTGACTGAAATTACATAGAAGCCAAAAAAAAAAAAAAGGCCATGAAAGGAAAGTGCAATAGGCTTAGCAACATTAGCATTAAAACCACAACGTGCTCTGAAAAAGAAATCTGTACATACACTATGGAGAAATTAAAAGGCAAGTGATTCAATGAGAGCAAAAGCTCTCAATAACTATAATAAAATATGAATACACTAACAATATACATAACTTAAAAATCAATTATAGAACCTCAAGTGAACTATCAGGAAGAAAAGAGGTCAATGTGTCTATGTGTGTGTATTCACATTATGCACAATGTGAATAAATACACATAGAGGCACAAGCACAGACATACACATACACACAATAAGTAGATAATAAACATGTGAGGGGAAAACCATTTAATCACATGAGAACAGTATAAAATATAAATGTAAAGAATATTAAAATGTCATTTTTAAGCCTTCCTGTTTGGCACCAATATTTTTAAGGAAAGTATTCAATACCAGGAATGTGAAGATCAGCATCCCTGGCCGATGCATACTTGTGAAATGACTGCAACCTTCCACGAGGTGATTGGGCAAGCAGCACCATGAAGACCACTACCAAAATTACCACCAAAACTACCACCATCAACCACAATATCATCCGGAACTCCAAAGACCAAAACCAGCTTTTAACCTTTTGGCACTTCTAGGAATCATCGGCTGCATTGTGTTGTAACTGAACTGCACAGACTGCATAATCTATAATCTAAAGAAATTTCTCACAGGTCTGGAGGCTGAGGGAGAGGTGGAATGCAAGGTAGTAGCCACTCACCAGGGTTTTCACGGGATTCTTCCTATATTGCAAGGCAGCAATTGAGAGAGGGTGCGAGAAAGCAAGAGATCACACTGCTGTTTTATTTTGTTTCATTTGAGTTTTACTGAGACAGGGTCTTACTCATGTTGCACAGATTGGCCTTAAACTCCTATGCCTAAGAAATCATCCTCCTGCCTCCACTTCTGGAGTAGCTGAGGCTGAGTGTATGTGTCATTGCACCCTGTTTAAGCCCTTTCTAATGAATATTAATCCACTCTTGGTTCCTCTGTAGTCTAATCACAAAGGTTTCTCCTCTGAACACTATTTCACTGGGGATTTTACTTTCAATAGGTAGCTTTCATTTTTTGCTTGTTTGTTTTTTGAGATAGGGTCTCACTCTGTAGCCTAGGCTGACCTGGGATCTGGAACTCACCATGTAGCCCAGGCTAGCTTCAGATTCTCAGCAATGCTCTTGCCTCAGCCTCTCAAATGCTGGGATCACAGGTGAGTCATCAGACCCTCCCCCTTCCCACTGAGCTCTCATTAAGAACTACAGACTAACTGAGAAAAAAAAAGGTACTTTGCTAGCTGAGACACACAGGCAAAGGTATATTTCAGGGTCAGCTTGCTTTTCCTATTTTCCTAGTGTAATATTTTATTTTGTGTATATTGGTGTTTTGCCTGCATATACATTTTTTGCCTTTACCAATGGAGACCAAAAGAGGAGGTTGGTTTCCTAGGAACAGGAATTACAACAGTCAGTTGTGAATTATCATGTAGATGTTGGGAATTGAACCCACGTCCCCTGAAAGAGCAGGCAGTGTGCTTAACCACTGAGCTATCTCTCCGGTGCTTCCAAAATATTAATGTTAACCTAAGAGCCAGTTTCCAGCATCGAGAGTTATTTTAGTGCCTGATTCAGTCTATGCTTTACACTCTGCCCTTAAACCAAAGAAGCTTCATTTAATTTGTTGGTAAGAAAAAATGTTTACTTTCAGATATTTTGTAATGTATTGGTATTTAAAAATCAATTAGCATAAAAGATTAATTACAAAACACTTGAACCAAATGAACCCTAATTATTATAAGAGTTGAATGTAACCACTTCGTTAGTAGATGAGCAAAAAAATGGGCACAGTGAACAGAGCAAGATGGTCACAACCACAGAGCAGGCAGGGAACAGCATAAATCCTTCCCAGAAACTCCAAGGGTAGTGGTCACTGCCCATCTGGAGGGTGTTGTCACCATGCCATACCAATCTCATGGAGCTCAGGAACCCGACTGCTATGTTCTCTCCATAAACATAACTTTGAGAGGTTTCTCAAAATTCAGATAAAGACATGAGTGGACTTGCTAAATTTCTGTGTATTTATTTAGCATTTGCGTGCTGACGGGCTTTTGTTTTCAAAGATACTTACTTGTCTGTTTAATCTTCCCTAAAAGTTGGATTCTTCTCTGATGATCTTCTTGTTTCTTCATATAAAAAAGCTTAAGGAGGCCTGAGGGAAGAAGGAGGCAGGAGCTAGCCCACCAGGGAAGGTCTATCTTGTTTCTAGATGTGTCATTATTTCCTTTAGCTACTGTTCATTGTAGTCAGAAGTTCGTGGTTCATCCAGCCTGGCCTAGCCACAAAGTCTGGACCCGATAGCCACTTCTTAGTCCCAAATAATCTCCCAAAGGCTTATACTAATTACACACTGTTAGGCCTATGGCTCAGGCTCATTATCAACTAGCTCTTGTAACTTTCTACTAATTTACGTATCACCACGTGGCTCATGGCTTACCTGCACTTTTACATCTTGCTTCTAGTTGCCTCCCCTTGATTCCACCCTCTTCCTTCATCTTTGCTTGGATTTCCCACCTGCCTCCAAGATTCCTTGTCATAGGCCAAGACAGCCTCTTTATTAACAAATGATAACAAAATATATTCACAGTACAAGAAAGACATCCTACATCAATTTATCACTGTCTCAATAATTCTTTTGTGGATTGAACAGTTGTGGATCACACCCGCCCCCCCAGTATTTTCAAATGTGTGTTCTGAAGCCCTAAGCCTCTATAAGACGACATTTGAAAGAGAGGCCTAGGAGGAAATAATGTTTAAATGAGGTCATAAGGATGAAATTCCCATTATGAGGTTAATGTCTTCATAAGGAAAAAGAGAGGGATTAAGTAGATCATCTCTCTCTCTCTCTCTCTTTTTCTTCTCTCTCCATCCCTCCCTCCCTATCTTTCTCTCCCACCTTCTCTGTTATATGTAAAGACAGAAAGAAAGAACTTTCCACCAGTTCTGTAGGCACTTTGACTTTGTCTTCCCCTGCCTTCAGAACCATAAGAAATAAACTCCTATTACTTAAGCACTCAGCCCATAGTCTTTGTTATGGCATCCTTAGCTTACTGATACACTCTGCAGACATCTCAGATCAAAATTCTGTGCCCATATCTGTCACCTATCTGCATAGACCAGCAGGACAGAATCAGAGCATTGGGACCTCTCTTGCTTCCATTTTATTATATAATATTTATTTGTTTAAGAAATGCATGGTGGGGGAATTGATTTTGTGGGTCTGGGATCAAACTCAGGGACTTATATATCTAGCCAGGCATTTCCCCACTGAGCAACTACGTTCAAATCAATCTCTCTGCAGCACACAACTCACTTAAAGGCTCTTGGATACAGAGTGGTACATCTATCATCACAATTGGATTTAGAACATTTCACCACCCTGGAAGAGTCCCACACCCCCTTATCCAATTTTCACTTCTTTCTAGCTACCAACCCATAGCAACTCCCCATCAACTTTGTCTGTGTAAGTTAGCCAGTTCTAAGATTTCACAGCAATACCATCAGACACTATATAGCCTTTGTGGTCATTTTCTTTTAGTTAGCCAGAATTCTTTATGACTTATCTATATGGCAATATGGGCTTCCTCTTTCTTTCCATAGCTAAATAATATTCCACTGACACATGTTCTTTTATCTGGACAGGTGTAGAAATTCCCGATTGTCCCTCTATTTCTAGTCAGTCCATCCAGTTTGCTCTTTTCCATGAATCTAATCTTCTGGACTGATGGCTATCAGTCCTTGGCTGTCTCCTCTGGCCTGCTACACCTTTCCCCTATTCTGTTTTGCCTCTGGCAGAGTTGTGGGGCTGGTGGGTCTGCTCACTTGTTCTGGATGTCACTGTGCCTTCCTGTCTGACTGGAACATTCTTCCCTCAGACTCAGCACAGTGTATTCCTCCATGCCCTTCTCTACTCTTGCTACTCACTTTTTCATGGTCAATGGACCCAAAGCCAGTTTTACTAGGTCACAAGCCACTTCACAGACTCCTCAAATTCCAAAGCTAAGTTTTATCTTGGTTTAACTTCAGGATCTGGTGTGAAGCTTGGAATAAAAGTCAAATAGATAGTTAGATACAGAAAAAGTTCAGTATTTTAGACATTTCTGACAGCCAACAAAATAAAAAATAATTTGAAGAACTTCATCTCATTACATATACTGAAATGGGTTACTGAACATTAGGCTTGTCTAGAATAAACAGAATGAACAAGAATAAAACCTAAGATACCAAACAGAAGGAACTTAAGAGAGACATCCAGGGATCCCCCTGGGAAGGAGAAATAGAGAAGATCTCTGAGTAAATTGGGATCATAACGGGGGTGACCAAGGAGCAATGGGAACAAATCATGAGAGAAGATGGTTGAATGAGAGGAACAACAAAGAGGGAGAGAACAAAGAAATGGAGATCTTGATAGAGGGAGCCACTGTGGTGTTGGAAAGAGACTGAGTGCTAGGGAAAGCCTTCAAGAACCCACAGGATGTCCCTGGCTAGACTCCAACCAATAGAGGACAGGGTGCCTAAACAGGACTTCCCCTATAATCAAATGAATGACCACCCTAAGTTCATTATAAAATCTTCATCCAGCAAAATGGATAGAGACAGAAGCAGAGATCCATAGCTAAGCACCAGGTTAAGCTCCCCGTACAGCTGAAAGGAGAGAAAGAAGAGTGTATATGAGCAAAGGGATCAGCATCATGAGGAGGAGACCCACAAAGATGGCTGACTGGAGCTATTGGGAGCTCACTGAATAAGAAACAACTGCTGAGGAACCTTCAGGGAAAGGAACTAAACCGTCCAAAGGTAGATGACTGTCAAATGGTGTGGGCAGTTTGTGGAGCATCTTGGAGTAGGATCAGACTATGTTCCTGTGCATGAGCTGGCATCTTGGAGCCCATTCCCTCCAGAGGAACACCTAACCCAGCCTTAATACTGGGATGAGAGACTCAGATCTACCTCAACTGGATATGCCAGACTGAACTGACCCACCTTGGGACTCTTTGCCTTCCTTGGGGAATGGATGGAGGGACTGTGTCGGGGAGAGGCTGAGGGAGGACTGGGAGGGACTAGGAGGAGGGAAGGGAGGGTGAGCAGTGGTAGATATAGGGGAAAACCTTTTAAAATATATTAAAAAATTAAAAAAAAAAAACCCAAACCAAATGAACAAAAACCAAGCTACCATCAAACACAGCTACTTTCTTGCCTGGTTTAATTTACTGACCACAAATTTACTGACCATACTTATTATTTTACTTTCACATCAATAACACAAATATCTCAGTGAATAACTGGTTTAAAGGGGGAAATTGCTTTTGAATTTCACCAGGCAAAGCTCCTTCCACCCAAACTAGGTGACTTCTGATCATGTAATCTTTGAAACCAAGGCATAGCAAGTAGAGTCTGGCACTAAAAGATTGTGTTGCTACGTATTACACCTAAGGAACTAAAACAGAGTTTATCCTTCAGAAGCTGGAGCTGACCCTTGGCCTACTGACCTACTGACCAGTGTTCTTAACTCATTCTGATTTTGAAATTAATTCCATGGCTTGTGCTTAATGGTATTTGAATAATTAAAAAGAAATATTGCTTCTGCAGAGTTCATGCCCTCTTTAATATGTAACAGTAGTATTGGAATGCCCTTTTAGAATTTTGAATCGATAATTGGATTGTAAAAAATTATGACTTTGACCATGGGATATTCAATGTGAGATTCAAACAGATCCCATTTTCTATATGTGGAAGCACATCAGAAGGCCGGGTAAAGAGAAAGTCCCAAATGCCAGGATTTAGTGAAAGCTCACAAAACATATCCAAGTATTTTTCCTTTTTTTTCCCCCCTGTGCCTACCCCCAAACCGCTCTGAGACAAGATCTTATATGTAGTCTGATTTGGCCTCCAGTATGTGACTATTTTCCTACTTCAGCCTCCTGAGTTCTGGGGTTTCAAGTGTGCACCACCACACCAGGTACTTGCTTCATTTCTGTTTCCTGAAAAAATACTTGAACTAGCTAGTTAGATCTTAGAGGTCAAGTTCCGATTAACAAGCTCTATGGATTTCAGCATTCCTCTCTTGGTGGAATGTGACCTTTGATCCTGATTGGTGGGCTCTATGGAGCAGCTTGATGATTTCCAAGTGCACCTAACTAGGCCGCCATTAGCCTGGCTTCAGGCTCCCCAGCAGTGCATAGCAGCAGAGCTGTCTAGTTCTGTCTTTCTGTTGACGTTGTTTTTCCTCTGGAACTTCCTAGAAGACTCATCTCGTGCAGTCACATTTGAACAACTGCCAAAAACTGAGACAACCCTCAGCTCTCTGAAATGCTTCCTCTGGGTGAGCCTGTGGAGAGGGAAGGCCCGCAGGCAGTGAAAAGATAATGAGTTTCTGTAAAGACCTTTGTTCCCAGAGTCTTAACCAAGAGAAAAACTTGCTTGTTGTCAAAAGATTTCTGCCTGACTGTGAGCCATTAGGCTACTGTGAAATTCTAGACTCTGTCAAAAATCCCTGTGGCACTCAACTTCTGAAAACTGCTTCCTACATACTGTACCACAAGGAAAGACTTCAAGGGAATAATTCCAGTGACAACACAGAATCTTATTCTCACATATAAAACTATGCTAGATTAAGAATCCCATAGTCAGGGAGCTGAAACATCTATAAATGTTCTCTGGGCCTGTGGCTGATCTTTAAATGTGACTTCATGGGATGAGTTTTTGAGACGTCATAGAGGGTAGCTGAACATGAGGAGGACTGATAATGTTGAGCAAGAAGCACTGCATTTGGGGACATGGGTCTTGCAACCCAAACCCTGCTGACTTAGGTAAGACTTGTATTCATCTCATCTTCTCCATTCAGCCCACAGAAGGACCATGACCTAAGAGCAAAGGCCATTTCCCAAAATTAAGAAAATCACCATGCAATTAATAAACACACTTTCATAGATGACCTGTTTAAAACCTAATCAAGTTTTCAAGAGATAAGTGATCCATCAGTGACTGTTGCTTGAATAAAATGCAATACCCTTCAGAAGAAAGTAAGAAAACAGAATTCTCAAGTGTATTATTTACAGCGCTTCTGTGTCATTGTACAATTTTGACAAACAGAGACATGATGAATGACACAGGAAAATGCCATATCATTTTATGGCAGACTATCTAATAGCAGCAGACTGAGTGACAATTCAATTTTGGAATTAGAAGACAAGGACCAAAAGATACCTTTAAAGTATGCTAAAATATCCACAGAACATGTAGATAGATAACAACAATGTGAAAACTGTAATTCAAAGAAAAGAATCAACGGAAGTTCTGAAGATGAAAGAATGATATCTGAAGAAGAAATGAATTGAACAGGACTGACGCATGTTGAACAAGACAGCTTTATCAGTCTGGGGAGGCATATCAACAGTAATTGTTTTAAGGGAACTAGAGAGAACAGACAGGAATATTATTGAAGAGAACAGTAGTGACCTCTGAAACAGCATCAAATGACCCTAGCACACATATTAAGTAATGTAGTACAAGGTTTCTGCCCCAGCTGGCTGATGGTCCAGACCCATAGACCTAGCTGTCCGCCGCTGCTTAGGCCCCCCAAAAATGACTCAGACACATATTAATTTCATTCTGTTTGGCCTATGTCTTTGGCATTTTGCTAGCTAGCTCTTTCATCTTAATTCAACCCATTTCTATTAATCTGTTTTGCCATGTGGCTTACCTATTTTGTTTCATGTTGATTCTTTGGCAGCTGGATTTTCTCTCTCTCTCTCTCTCTCTCTCTCTCTCTCTCTCTCTCTCTCTCTCTCTCGATTCCACCCTCCTTCTATCTACACTCCAGTATCCCCACCTACCTATGGTGCCCACCATGGCCAAAACAGTACCCTTATTTAAAGAGTGTTATTCACAGCATACAGAAAGACATCCCCACCTCAAAGTACAGTCTCCAAGTATGAAAACAAAGAAAGAAAAAAAATGGCTAAAATATTCCACTTTTAAGAAATAACAAGAAAACAAAAATTCTCAAGCCAAAAACTCAGGAATCCTGAGCTATAAAAATACAAAAAAAATAGGGATAAAAAATACAAAAAATATAGATATAAAGAATACATTTAGGAACATAAGGCCAAGCTGCTTAAAATTCATGCTGGGGGAAAAAGAAGCACAAAATGTGCGGGGAAATTATGATAAAAATTAACCTTGTCTTGTCATCAGAGATACCAGACACAAACAGACACACTGTGAAAGTAATGAAAAAAATAAAAAATAAAAAAGGCCACATAGAGCTTAAGTCCAATGAGAGTATCACATTAAAATTGAGCAAAAATGAGCACTGTTAAGCAACCAGAAGATGTGTCCCCACGAGATAAAAATGTATAAGAGAATTTCTAAAGTAGAATGATGCAAAAAGACTTACTTTCTAATTTGTATATCTATGGGCATACACATGTGACTGCAGGTGCTTGCATGTGCCGGGAGGGGGGGATAGGGGGATTGGATTCCTGGATCTAAAGTTGTAGATGATTGTGATTTGCCTGGACCTGGGTGCTAGGATCCAAACTTCTAGAAGAGCTGTGTGCTTACCCATTCAGCCATCTCTCTTGCCCAGAGATGTGACTCTTACTATAAAAGTATCTATTACTTTATTTTTAAGTGTATGAATATTTTGCGTACCAGCTTGTTTGTGTGCTCATGGAGGCCAGAAAAGGATGTTAGATCTCCTAGAACTGGATTCAAAGACAATTGTGAGCTGCCATGTGGGTGCTGGGAACTGAACTCAGGTCCTTTGCAAGAGCGAGAAGTGCTTTTAACTGCTGAGCCATCTCTCCAGCCCCAAGATCTGAATTTTCAGGAAGGCATGAGGAACAGAAGAAATACCAAGTATGGGATTAAAGGTAAAATATGACTTTGCCACAAGTTATTTCATAGATGACTTACTGCTAAAGCAAAAAGAAGTAATTTCTATATTGAAGAAATAAAACATATTAAGAAAGACTGGAGATCTTGTTAATGTAAACACTCTGACTGTGATTTTGTATTCGTTCTGTACAATATCACCATCAGTAGAAACAGCTGAAAAGATTTCTGCATTATAGCCCTACATCAATCTACAATTACAGCAATGAAGAATGCCATTTTTAAAATGCCATCAGATTTATTCAAGCAAACAATGAACAAAACCAAACCACCAAACAAAAAAATCTTTCCGTAAAGTAAACTGCAGGTAAAAACAATTTCTCTTGTGAATTTGATTTAAAACAATTATAGCAACAACCTTTGGGATATAAACATTTCTGTTATTCAAACTTTTACAACTAAGGGGGAATTATTCCTAATGTTTTGAGACATGTGTATGTTGTGCTGTGTATCTGGAATTTATTCTTTAGCATTCCATCATGTGGATTTTTACAACATCTTGCAGAAGCTATTCTCAGTTTCAGACAAAACCTTTTTATAGCCCTGCATGTTAGATTGGTATTTGTAAATATTCAAGAGTATAATGTTTAGGCCACAGAATAGAGGTGCACACCCAACTTTACAAGCTGAACCGAGTTGCAGTATGGCGTGTTCTTGATACAAACTTAAAATATTTCTGGTTTTAATTTTCTTATCTATATAAGGAAGGATTCAGGTGATGTCATCTCTAAGAGATTTCCGTTATCACATTCTATAATTATATCAATATCTAGTATCTTCATTAACTTTATTTGAAAATAATGTCAAATTTGCAAAATATTGCAAAACAAAACCAATACGCATCTCCATATGTCTTTTCCATGGGTTTGACTTTTTTAACATTTATACCATTTTCTTTGTACTTATGCTGTCTTTAAACAGGTCTGGCTACAGTGACCTACCTTTGATCACATTCCTGTAGCTCATTATCCCTAATCTTCAGGGTGCATTTCATGAGAATGAAGATGTATTCTGTTACCAGCAAGATGGTTCAGCAGGTAAAGTCTGAAAACTTGATTTTACTCCCTAGGACTTGGAGAGTGAAAATAGAGAATTAAATTCTCCATTTGCACATATATGTGGCATGTAGGGGTGTGCACACACACACTAAACAAATAAACAAATAAATGTAATTTAAAAGGAATAGAGATGTATTTTTACCTAACCATAGGAGAATCATCAGCTCTGTAAGTTTATGTAAGTATACAATTTGAGTCTAACAGACAGTCATCCCCAGTATTTTCTGGATGGTTGACTCTTCTGTGCAAGATCCTCCTGAGGGTCATTGATGGCCATGAGTTTGATGTGTCTTCACCTTCTGGAAGTTCTCACAGCATCTCTAGTATTTTTGTAAAATCAACATTACCAAAAGATCCTTCTGAATGGCCTTTAATAGGAAATTTTTTAGTTGGTGGGGTGCTGAGGTGTCGGGTATGTGCTACCATGGGCAACTCCCAAGTTCATTTTTTAATTTAACCTTGTTGTGCTAAATAGTAAGACATGATAAAACCTTCTGGTGCCTTTCTGTATGTTCTGTTCAAGTGCCCTGATGTCTGTGTGCTAACAAATTCAAGAATTAAACTACAACATCATGTCAATGACCCAAGCTTTTGTCTGTTGGCTTGTTTTGTACTGTTTACTATCAGTCATGTCTATACTCCTGTCCTCACCAGAAAGGAATTCTTTTTTTAAAAAAAATTATATTTATTTTATTTTATATTTATGACTATTTTCCCATATATATGTATGTGCACTGTTTATCTGGTGCCCTTGGAATTCAGATGAGTGAATTGGGCCACTTGAACCAGAGTTAAAAAGTGGTTAGGAAACTTCCATTTGGATGCTGGGATATGAACTTAGATCCTCTGCAAGAACAGCAACTGCTCTTAATCATTGAGCAATCTCTCCAGCCTCCCAGGAATTAATTCTATAGTCCCATAGTTTGTTCTGCTCCATTATTAGCAATGTGGTTGAATCCCATAGTGACTGAATCCAACTCCCCAAGTCATTCTCTGTGCAGCTCTGTCCAAGGAATCTGCAACAACCCCTCACCCTACCCCGCAGTCTCCTTCTTGGGAGCTGCTAATATGTGTGTCTCAGCCGCTGTCCCCTGCATGGGTATGCTTTGCCACTCAACAAAGGAGCTGCCTCACACTGGCCAGTCTGTCTCTAAACCATCAAAATCGCCCCCTATACAATGTGTATTGTTAGTTAGCTCTTGAGTTCGCCTCATGCTTTCCTTGGAGCGTGAGAAAGAAACACCAGAAAAAGCTAGCTCTCTTCAAATAAATATAAAAATAAACTCTGCAAAATATCTACATGTAGTGTGGCATCTTTCTTTTCTATCTGCTCCCTGTCCCTCCGTCTCGTGGAGTTAGATATTCCATGGCATTGTCCTCTGTCTGACATTATCAATGTCCGCTTTCCTGAAGCATTTCACTCACTTTACCCCACGTACTTAAGAATCTCCTGTCTCGGGGCTGGAGAGATGGCTCAGCGGTTAAGAGCACCGTCTGCTCTTCCAGAGGACCCGGGTTCGATTCCCAGCACCCGGGTCCTCTGGAAGACAGCTAACAACTGTCTGTAGTTCCAGGCAAACATCAAGGCAAATAAATAAATAAATAAAGTTGTTAAAAAAAAAAAAAAGAATCTCCTGTCTCAAAAACAGGAGTCCCAACATTTCCCCACCCTGCTCCAACATTCTCACCTAGATGTATGTCACCTTTTGTCACCCTTCACAAAAATCTCCAGGAAGTTGGTACACGCGTAGTTCCCACTTTCTCACCTTCTCCTCTCCTTCTTCTTGTGGGTTTCAGTTTTCTGCAGCCACGCCTCGCAGGGGACACCGAGAACCTCCTGGGGGGACACCGAGAACCTCCTGGGGGGACACCAAGAACCTCCTTGGGGGGGACACCGAGAACCTCCTGGGGGGACACCGATAACCTCCTGGGGGGACACCGATAACCTCCTTGGGGGGGACACCGAGAACCTCCTGGGGGGACACCGAGAATCTCCTCGGGGACCATAGTGGCCTCTGTTGCCCATCTCTTAATCGATCTTTCACTTGATTCCTGTATATGGCCCCCATACTGTGTCTGTTCACCACATACTCTCTGGTTTTGGGTCAGCTTCCTGGTGATTCCTATTCCATCTTTTCCTGGCATTTCTTCCTCCACTCCCCTCTGTGCCTTCAAGACTTCTGTTGTGGGTCCTTTTCTTTTCTTTGTTGCCCCCTCCTCTTCCTTCTTTCTTTTCTTCTTTTTTTTTTTTTTCCAGTGTGGAGGTATAAAGCTAAGGGCTCTTGCCTTCTGCCTCCAGGGGTTGGCATTCTGCCCATTAATAGGTAAAATCTATCTGGAGATATTACCTTGGAAACTCAGTTTAAAATATAAAATGTTATTACTTATCATTGAAAAGGATTTCTTATGATACATTGATTTATGACTTCAGCATAGGCAAGGTCATTCCCTACCACATAGTCAAACACGTTGCAGTTTGTTTTACTTTCAAACCTCCTGGCTAGAAATTTAAGAGTGAGGTCAAACCAACCAGAGCACAGACGCTTTGTGTGTGGTCCATCCAGCCTCTTGCCCTAATTTTGTAGCTGCAGACACCTTAAAAGGAAAAAATAACTTTCCTTGGGGCAAAACAAAGCGAACAGTGAAAGTACACTGTATCTATACTGTGTTTGATAAATGTACATTTCTAGTCATTATCCTGTGTGGGTCAGAGTGGTTCTCTATGGTGAGAAAGCTGGTAGGTGAAGTAGGAAATTATCTAAGCACACGCATGGCATGATAATGTCAAAATAGAAATAGTTCCCTGCAAGAATGGATTGAGGAAAAAGTAAACTAATCTGCTTAACTCCTGTGCCAGTCAAAATTTTACTATCTGTGAGAATTAAATTGCTGGATCATGATGATGATGATGATGATGATAAGCAGCAAGATGACTTCAATGGATGAAAATGATGGATGGAGTTTCATCACCTGGACCCATGTGGTAGAAGGAGAGAACACATCAAGTCCTGAACATTGGCTTCTGACCTCCACATGTGTGAAACCCCCATAAATAAATAAATAAATAAATAAATTAATTAATTAATTAATGTAAAAATAAATAGCAACAATAATACTAGACTTTCTTTATCAGACACTCTAGGATCTACAAAATTCAGGCTGTTTACTCTCATCTTTTTGGAGAACTGGCTTTAGTACATGACTCATTTTTTTTCATTAAAGTTTCTCTTTACTGGCCATAGTAATTTTGACACAATATAATCATTATTGCCCTCCCTTAGACACTCAATCATTATTGCCCTCCCTTAGACACTCAATCATTATTGCCCTCCCTTAGACACTATCCTCAGGCCAAAGGAAGCCCAGTCACTTTCCTAGGTCTCCCTGACTCCAGAGCCACCTAGATGCTTGGCTGCTGTTCTGGAAACTGCTACAGAAATGTTCATACATAAAAACTGTAGGCACACGTGAGAACAGTCATTATTGTGAAGCATCTTGAGATCGCTAGAAGTTTTGGAAACTAAAAAGGGTAGTATTGTGGGAGTGACTGCTGGGACAAAGAAGCTGCCTGATTTTGAGAATTTGGTGTCTGGGGTTTGGAGTGTTGCTCAGAGATACCGCTTAGGAAGACAAGCCGCTTGGTCCCACCCCACCATCATGTTAGGCCTGTTTCTCAACTGTAGCTGTGAATATAGGATGAGAAGTGAAATGGAAGTCTACTCTTATGTAGTGTTGAGACCACACTAAGCTCTGTTGAAAGTTACCCCACGCTCTGTGAAATGCAGGCTTTCAGGCTGCTCTTTGCCCTGAGTGATTCCATTTTTCAAGGAGCATTTGACTCTGCTTTGAGTGCAAACACAGAGACAGGTAACCATGTGCCTTGTCCAGCCTCACTGATGAAGCAAAGACTACTCCTAAAAATAAAAAGGGTCCTATCCTATAAACATATCAAAGTAAATTGGGTTAGGACCACATAACACTCAGATGTACTAAGATCAGATTCAAGAGCTTATGGAACAGAACAGAGTGAGGAGGGGTCCAATACCTTCATCAAACCCTACAAAGAGACTGTCCCCCACCTGCCATCTGACCACTTAGCGTGTCTGTCAAGGGAACTGAGAAGTGGCCAACTCCAGACTGTCTCAGGAGCTTCAGCTCAGTTCATCCCCACTGCTGGCAGGCTCTACTGAAATGGCCACCTGTCCATCTGTCTACCTGTCCATCTGTCCTGACCCATTCCTGAACTTTAACTCCACACACCCAATCCTACACCTTGTCTCTACAGTTCAATATAACCCCGAGGTTATATTAGGCTCTATAATAACTTTACAGGTTGTCTCTGCAGAGGCATCAACAGCATTTGCTATCTAAACACTGTCTTCACCCACCCTCTCTTTGCATCTTTATCCACCTCTGCCTTCAGTAAGGACTCCTAATAATCCTCAAACTTTGTCATGCCTCGTTAATCCATTTGCATCCATTTGTTTTTTGTTTGTTTTGTGTTGTTGTATGCTGCAACTATATCAATACAAACATAACTACCGTGTGATGTGTAATGTGATTGAGAGTCAATCTCAGTAGTTAAGATTAAAATAATAGACCAGATGTGGTGTCACACACCCTTAATTCTAGCACTTAAGAGGTAAGGGCAAGTTGGAACTCTGTGAATTTGAGGCTAGCCTGGTCTATGTAAAGAGTTCCAGGATAACTAGCTCTATGTAGTGAGATCCTGTCTTTAAAAAAGAAACAAACAAAAAAAGAGAGGTTGAGGAAGTGAAGACACATCTCTGTAATTTGGAGACATGCCTCAAACTGTCATTGAGCCCATACAAAATCATACATAAGAATGATAAGCAATTAAACATGGAACTTTACAGGAAAACCGTGGTATGCTGGGGCCAAATTCTAGCTTCCATTTCTTATGGCTCCTTCTATAATTCTTATTCATTTGAAGCATTAGGTTAGTGATTTAAAGGTATTCATAGGGTTATGTAGCTAACCATAATTTTAGAGATTTTTTTCCATCCTCAAAGAATCTTCAGCTGAGCTGCCATTCCCTCCTTATCATGGCCTCCTTCCAGCCCTGGCAAACATTAGTCTTCTTTGGATCTCCAAGGATTCATTTACATTGGGCATTTCGTGTAAACAGAATCCATGTCTTAATACAGTATCTTTTACATCTGGATTCTTTTACTGATATCTGTGCAATAAAATGCATCAGCACATCATTGTTGTTATAGTCTGTGGTTGTTTAAATAAGAATGGCTCCCATAGGCTCATAATTGAATGCTTAGTCACCAGGTAATGGAGCTGTTCTAAAGGAGTAGAAAGATTAGGAGGTGTGGCCTTTTGGAGTAGGTGTGGCTTTTTGGAGTAGGTGTGGCATTTTGAAGTAGGTGTGGTCTTGCTGTAGGAAGCCTGTCACTGGGGGTAGGCTTTGGGGTTTTAAAATCCTGTGAAAGGCCCAGTCTCTTTCTCTTGGACTACAGATCAGGATGTAGTTCTTAGGTACTGTTCCAGAGCTTGTCTGTATGCTGACATCTCTCTACACCATGATGATAGTGGCCTAAACCTCTGAGAGTGTAAGCAAACTCTCCATTAAATGCTTCCTCTTATAAGAGTTGTTTTGCTGTTGCTGGTGTCTCTTCACAGCAATAGAATGCTGACAAATAGTACTTAATTGTGTAGCCATACATTTTGTTTACCTTGTCATTAACTTATGGGCATTTAATTTGTTTCCTGTTTTTGGATATTATAAGCAATAATGCTATGAACATTCATGTACAAGTTTTGTGTGAATATAATGTGTTCATTTCTTCAGGGCCAGTATCTAGGAAGGAAATTCTCAATTTCATGTTGGCCAGCTTAACATTTTGAGGAGCTAGTATCTGTTTTCCAAAGTGACTGTCCAAATGTACATTGCCATGAGCCATGTGGGTTTTCCCATTTCCCCAAATTCTCATTGTGGGTGTGACCCTTGTTTTTTATTTTCTAAGTTTTTAAAAAAATCTTATTGTATATGTATTATGTGGCTGAATGTGTGTCTGTGCACCATATGTATGCAAGAGACTAGCCCAAGAAAGTCAGAAAAGGTGTCATATTCTTTGGAACTGGAGTTATAGAGTGTTATGAACTACCATATGGGTATGGGGAATCAGCTCTGGTCCTCTGCAAGATCAGCAATTGCCCTTAACTGCTGAACCATCTCTCCTAGCCCAGTGAGCTGTTTTGCTTTGAATGGCATTTCCCTGATTAAAAGTGAATTTGAGCATGATTTTTTTTTTTTTGAGAGTTTATCTTGCATGTTACCTTGACTGGCCTCAGATTCATAGTACCCGTCTGGAGCTCCTGAGTAGAGGGATGACGGATGTGTATCATCTCTCCTGGTTCTAATATTGTCAACCATTTTTTTTCTATCCCCCTTACTTTTTAATGTTGATTCTTTGTTTTTGCTTTTTGTTTTTTCCTAATTCTCATTTCCTCTATTCAGGTTTTGCTGATAGTAAGCACAAAATCCAGAAAGGCAGGATTTGTTTCAAGAGGTCATTTTCAGCAATGAAACTCAAGGACAAATTCATTACTGTTGACAATTAAATCTCCTAATAGAGTTAGCTCTAGCCAACCTACCTTTATTAAGCATGTTGTTCAGATTACTGGAATGTGATGGGTTGACTGACTATCACATCTAAAATCAACTATACTTGTCAAAGTCCTTCAAAGATAAAATAAAGAAGGAATTGCAATAGGGAGATGCTTTGGTAGGTAAAGGGCTTGCTGTGCAGGAGTGATGGTCTGAATTTGAATCCCCAACATCCACATAAAACCCAGGTATGGCAGTATATATTTGTAACCCCAATGTGGGATACAGAGACAAGTTGATCTCTGAGGTTTCTGGCCAGCCTGCCCATACAAAATAGTGAGGTTCAGATTCAGTGAGAGACTCTGCCTCAAATAGTAAGATGAAGAATAACAAAGTAGAAAAAGGAGGATACCCAGATCAACCGCTGGTACCACAAATGCATACACGGATACCTTAGTTTTCTATTGCTGTGAAGAGACACCATGGCCATAGCAACTCTTAGAGATTAACATTTAATTAAAGTAGCAGTTAATAAATTAACTAAAATTTAGTCTATTATCATCATGGCGTGGAGCATGGTGGCTGGGAGTATGGTAGTGTGCAGCAGATATGGTACTGGAGAGGGTGCTAAGAATTCTCACAACTGGACTCTAAGGGAGGAGAAAGTGGTCTATCTCAGTGTAGCTTGAGCATGTATGAGACCTCAGAACCTAACCCCACAGTGACACGCTTCCTCCAACTAGGCCACACCTACTCTAACAAGGCCACACCTCCTAAAAATGCTACTCCCTTTGTGGTCCCTTTTCTTCCAAACTGCTATAATGAGTGACACATCTATACTGCACTCACGTGTGAATCAGCATGCATGTAGTGCACACAATACCACCCCCCCACACAAACACACATAGCTACATACACACATGAAAAAATTAAGGAATGTTATAAGAAAGGTAATGAGTGAGTAGTTTTGACTCAGTAACCAACCACAGGAAACTCAGTCCAAAGAAATCATTACACACTACCATAAACTTTCCATATTTTATGTTTACTTCTAATTATCAAAGTGAAATCAAGCAAGCATTCAGCATGATAGGACAGCTCTGCAATCCCAGCCCTTGGGAGGTTAAGGCAGGAGAATCTAAGTTCATTGCAACCTTCACAGCATATCAAGTTTGAGGCCAGCCTAGGCTACATGAATCCTAAAAAGGAAACTGAGTAATTCAGTAGGTAGATGAATAAATTTTGATATGTCTAGACCGGAAGTATGCATTTATTTAGAATGATGAACAAATATGCTTATCATTTAATCCAGAAAGTATGGAAATCCCTAGGATGCACAAAAAAATAAAACAAAACAACCCAATGCAGCATAAACATATAAGCTTGTTCAGCAGCTGGCTTGGGAGACAATGTAACATGAGGTTTCTGGCCCCATTGGGCCATGCTTCCCCCCACTCAAAATGACTCAGACGCTTGTATTAATTTTATCGTGTTTGACTTATGTCTCAGGCATACTGCTAGCTAGCTCTTTCATCTTAATTCAACCCATTTTTATTAATTTGTTCTGCCATGTGGCCATGGTCCGTGGTTCACCTGTATTCCTATATACTTCTTCCTTGGCGACTGGATCCAGACTCTCTGGTTCCACCCTCCTCCTACCTTGTCCTTCAGTTTCCCCATCTACCTACAAACTGGGGTCTCCCAAAGGTAACTGGGTCCCCAACATGCAGCCAGACTTTTTGGATTGCAACCTCAGAGGGAGGAAGATGGATCAGGCAGAGGTCCACTCACTGCTTAGGTGGTGACGCGAAACTATCTTGCTTTAGTTTCTGGATAAAGATGTTTATTTTAAGAATTTGCAATCAAAGAACCTGAAATCATGTAAGTTTGGAGTCCAAATTATACTACTTCCATGCAAGAAAATTCTGAGTTGGCAAATTAACAAAAAAATAATCTCCTTGCCAGAGACCTCAGGCATTTAGCAGGGGGGAAATATACAGAAGCTTGCCTTGGAGGAATACTCTAGGGACTGTCACGGCCAGCAACTGGCCAAACCTCATACTGCAGAATCCACAACTCAAGACTGCTTACCTCTACTCCACAGATTCCCCCAGTGCAAGATGCTTTATTTTTCAAAAGTCTGAGAAGATTCCAATCTATTCCTCTTGCTTCCATCTTGGCATTCTTTCTGCCAAGAAGTCCCATCATTAAAGAACTAAATGGCAAACAATTCTGAACCATGCAGGATTATTTCCTAGTGGAAATCACCGGGTTCTTACACCGAACAATGGTGAAATCAACCTTCAAACCTGCAAACGGGGTTTTGTTTTGCTCTTTAAATCTCTGCCCTAAATCTTCTCTGTGATCGGCATTTTGAGATTTATACAGAGCACCCATTTCTGTTCTGTTTTCAGTCTTCCTCCTTAACATGATTATCTCTTGATGAGTTTCAAGGCACTTGGGTTTTGTAACCCAATCGTGGATCTGTGATCTTTGCAGCGCCATTCAGTATCATCCTGGCTTCATCAGTGCTTCTGATTTCTCTGTGGTGTTTTGAAGGTTATACATTTTATTTCAGTATCAGAGCTACCATGCTTTTGCATTTATTATGAAAATAATATTTTGACAATAATAACGTTGACAAAAATGTTATTGTTGTCCAGATACCACTGTTGAAGTTTTCTCCTCAGGTTTTTGCTGATTTCCACTTCAATGATGGTGTAATGTAGTTTAATGGATGCCTGATACTTTTGAAGATTTGGCAATGCTTTAGAAATGGCTCTGGATGAGTACTTTTGATTTTGATCTTTATCATACATTTTCTTTTGAGGTTTAATTTTTAGCTCGGAGGGAATGTCTTCTTCATATATCTTGTGCATGGAGGTTTAAGATCTTGGAGATAATTCACTTAAAAAGAAAACAAACACAAAGAAAAGACCCGGGACAACCTTCAAGAGTGTCCTCAAACATGGGGACAACCCTCAAGAGTGTCCTCAAACATGGGGACAATAAATGTGTATAGCTGTGAACAGCAGCCAACCTGAGCGATTTAAGAGGAGCAAGACTTTCTTTGGCTATGTTTAGAGGTTCCTGTCCATGGCTGGCACACTCCTTTCCTTTTAGGGCTATTCAAGGCAGATATAATATGGCAGAGACCACAGTGGAGAGAAGCTAATCACGTCATGTTATCCAGGAGCAGGGAGAGGTCAGGGATAAGACCCACCCTTCCCTCAAAGACTACCTCCTGTACCCTTCCTTCAGTCAAACCCTACCTCCTAAGAGTCATTTATTACGAACTCATCAATGAAGGAAATGGGTGGCCTCATGGTCCAGTCACCACCTTTGGGTATATCAGTCACCACTAGCTGTGGGGTAAACCTTTGACACAGGATCCCTGGGGACCATTTTATACTCAAGTTATAATGTTGAAGCAAACAGTGAAGAAAGTCTAACTTTGATTAGAAAAAGAAATGACATTGGAGTCCATGCAATGACAAAATAGACAAAATTGCAGATTAAATCTTTTCTTTTGATGTGAAGAATCAGGCATGGCTTTCACAGACAGATCCTGGGTTTTGCTTCTATTTAGACTTTCAGAACACATAATCTGTAGTAGGGATAAAACTAAGGGTGTGATTTATTTTATATATATACAGACTCTTAAACTTTAATTGATTTAATCATGGGGTAAGTCTTGGAGACAGAATGACACTATTTTATGTCCAGTTTTGTCCTTTCTTTTAGGAAAAAAAAGATTTTCCATAATGTGTCTAATTTTTTTAAAAGATTTAAATGTCTTCACATTGGAGTATTATGTGTGGAAAATGCTAGGCAGCATTTTGAACAGTAGTTTTGTTCTCTTTTTCTTCTTTGGGATAGTCGTTGAAGTTTACATGCTAAGAAATACTGCTAGGAACATAAATTCATCCTCAGAGCACAGTTAGTTCACGCCTACATGTGGCCAGCTCCCAAAAGTACATAGCTATTATTTCCACACCAAAGAAAGTTTCTCTTTATAACAAAACAAACATAAAGTAACCTCACATTGCCTGAGTGGCTGGCAGTTGGTCTCCAGTTCCACAAAGGGGCACTATTGAGTTTTGTAAGTTGCCCTTTTATGGGCAGAATGGAAACCGTATTACAGATGATCATGATAAGTCAAGCTTTGCTTTCTCATAAATGAGCATTTAGTGTATATTTCCTAAATGAAGAGAAAGGGGGAAGTCCTCACCATAGAGATGAGTGTATAGTTTTTATAAAGTCACTTCCAATGTGTTGCCATCACCAGATAAATTATGTCAAGTGAGTCTGAAGGTTTTGGAGATAAAAATAAGCTTTAAGAAAAATTTAAAATGTACATGGTGCAATCCTAGAAATGCTCTCTTAAGTTTTGCATTTATAAATCTGGAAGAGTTGTTTGGGTCATAAGGTTCCTTTTAGGCAAATCCAAAATCTTTAAATTTCATCAGTTTGTAGTCACTTCAAATGTAACACTTTGTACTGAGGTTAACTGGAAATCATGAGATATTGAGCATGAAGACAACTATTGGTATTGTGTATGAAGCAAGTGACTAGCTTATTGACTTTATCTTAACATTATTCTTTTGTTACCATTAAGGAATTTACAAATGTCTCTGCATATGCATTTTTTAACCTATACTTTTTCTTCTTTGAGGATGTATCATTATCCTATAAAAGAGAGCAATTTAGGGACCAGTGAGGTGGCTCATCAGGTAAAGTTACTGCCACCAAGTGTTATGATCTGAGTTGCATTTCCCAGGACTCACATGGTGGAAGAAGAAGAAGAAGAAGAAGAAGAAGAAGAAGAAGAAGAAGAAGAAGAAGAAGAAGAAGAAGAAGGTGCTCTGACCTCCACACACAAACACCATGACATACACACACACTCCCATAAATTAATAAATTTAATTTATATTTAAAATGTTATGAAGTTTTGATTAAGAAAGAGGAAATGCTATTTTATACAAAACAAAACCTTTCATCTATTTTTATTGTTTCAGAGAGGAAGTCACGAGTACTATGACATTTTGCTTTATTTCTCATTGCCTACTGGCCAAACTACCCATCTGTTGATAGATACATTGGAGACATATGACAAATTTGCTAAGAGGTGAAGACTGGTGAAAATCCACTGTTCTGGGTGGTAGTGTAAATGTTTCATAAGTCCTGAGTATGTGATGTATAAACCAGAATTAGGAACCTCCATCACACATAGTAGAACCAAAGCATAAGATGGCAAGATAAAAGTTGAACCCAACTAGTCAATAAGACCTTCAATGTAGCCAGTTACAGGAAGTAGAAAACAATCCACATTGGCTAGTTTGGAAAGACATGGATTTTGTAGAGAGTAGTAAGAGGCCCAGAGGCATCAAGAGAGTCAGATTGCCTACAGCAAATCCTCACCATTGTCCCTGCAGATGTCCTACTTCGAGACCTGCTCTACCCCTCACAGTGTGGCCTCCATGCTTCTATAGCTCAACTGATGGCATTCAGGCCTGGTCCTCAGAACTTACACCGTTTCTTGCTTCAAGGAGGTCTTACAGTTCTGCATCATCTTTGACCTAACCAGAGAAATAAAACTACAACAACAAAATCCCCACCTTTTTGTGTCCCCTCATATGTGTGAACATATCGGATTTGGTGCAGCCCATGTCTGCCTCCCTGCTTCAGATCTAGCTGGGAAATGCAGCTGAGTTTCACCTTAGGGAGCTGGGCATTATAGTTAGAGGGTTCCCAGGCCAGAGAAACAATCATTAGAGAATAATGAGCAACTATGAATATGACAAAAGGCTTCTGCTGTCTGCCTATGAAGGTGAAGAGAAAATCATTTAACTAAATAAGTAAAAGCACCTTCAAGGGTTACAATTGATGGAAAGAACTCTGTTAAATTTTAGGGACCATTGTTACTGCCAGAGACAGAATTGTAGTTAATATTTCCAAAGCTGGGTCCCAGTACAGTTCATTCCCCAGCCTAAAGATGTTTGCTCTTCTTTTCTCTGTGTTCAGAAAATCTAGGTTCGACCTTAATTTACCTCATTTCATACTCTACAGTCTTCAACAGCATATGAGAACATTTTCCAGTAGAGTACAAGACATGAGACACATGGGACTCCAGACTTTCTAGTATGCACGTGACTCTGATAGAATGTTGTTATTTCTTTAAAATTACTTGGATGGGGGTGTTGTACGATTTGTAGAGTTATTAGTATTCAGGAGCATTTCGGTTTTTGTTTTTTCCAGCATTAAGATTTTGAATGTCTGTTGCTGTTTTTTCTAGTGGAACACTTGTATATTCCTCTAGGATCCACTCCTTTCCCATCTAACCCACTTGCCCTACAGACATTTGGGGAGATGAGATGCAGCCATCGTGGGCTGTATTTTACATCTTGCTTCTTTAAATTCTGGTCTTGTTTTAGGTTCAAAGTTAAGTCTTCATTCTCCTGAGAAGCCTCTTTGGATGCTCCCAATTTCGACAGATCTTACAGAAATAAAATATGTAGAAACATAAGAGACTTCAGGAGACAGTCAATCCTCCTTTGCATCAAAGGCCTCTAGACTATCCAAAAAGGACATTTGTCATCTGATACCTCTGCCCAGGAAAAGGTCAGTGCATGGCTATCCAAGACAACCTTTCCCAATGGTAAGTTCTTAAAAGTCTTTCCTTGTTGGTCTTGAGTTATTTGACTGTTACACTGTTTCAGGCCCCAAGTGCCATTGAAACAAAAGCATCTATGACATATTTCCTCTTGGGAATGTCTTGGGAACCAAGGCAGTCATCGGAACACCTGCAGAGGGTCTAGCAAACAATAGCCATGAAGAAATGCAGGTTGCTACATTGAGTTCTGAGACTAGAATAGCCTGGGCCTCCTGGTACACCACATTGCCCTGACAGCAGTGGATTTGGTCCTACAAAATTACCATGTACATTTACCAACCAGCTCATCTAATGGGTGGAAAGGGATGGAGAAGTGAGAGCAAGGGCTATTCTTTCAGGGACTTAAAGTTGACATGCTAGCATTTTTGAAGGATTAAGGCTACTTTTCGATAACCCTGGATATTTTTTCCCTGGAATGAATACCAAGCTCATCTGTTTGCTGTGATGTTCTTCTTGTCTTTGGAGCTCAGGTTGCACATCTTTCTGCAGCCTGAGACATTTCCTCCCATTGACTGTGATCTTGCAACTCCTACCCAAAGCTGCTTTGATGTGACATTGACAGGTTTCTTCTGCACTCCAGTCATCTGAGCCCGGAGATCAACTGCTTTGGCATATTACCTCCTCCTGGCTGTTGAGGGCTGTGCTTTTCATTCTGAAAATGGTCCCACTTATTGAAAACCAAAGATCAACAAAGCACCCGATAGCCCTGGCCTGTCTGGGCCTCAAAGAGCTCTGTGCAGAATCATACTGAACCCCTCCTTATGCAGTTGTTTTTCCCCTTTCATCTGCTTCTCTTTCTTCCCCCCATTTCTGATCATCTGTCCATTTGCAGTCACAAGGATCATACAGTGGTCAGATTTCAGGTGCAGATGCATACCTTACTTTGAAGAAAATACTCTTTGAAAACACCTAAGCTTGGACTGTCCCCTTCTCTCTGCTTTATTTCATGTCATCTCAGGTTTATTCTGTAATGCTTTTTTGTTTTTATCCTCAAAGTCAAATTGATTTATTTGCAAAAATTTGGAGACTACAGAGGATTTGTGTGTGTGTGTGTGTTGTGTGTGTTGTGTGTGTCTGTGTGTTTGCAAGACCCAACTTGTATTGCTCTTTGTATGAGTGGACCTTTATCCTTAGAGGTCATATAAGGCATTATAAAAATGTCCATTTAGCATTTTGCTCCCATAGGTATATACCTTATATATAACACAGTAGAATAATATTGTAAGTATTAATTGACTTATTTTTTTCTCTATATTCTCTTTTATTCTCATCATTTTTCTTCCATATGGGTCAAGAGATGGTGGCATTTATGCTTCCAAAGAAGCTATTGTGGATCCAGATGATACAGGATGCAAAGTGTTGCTTTTTTATTCCAAAGCTAGCATCCAAGCAGGGGACTAATAAATTGAGGTGGGGGAATAGGCTTTCAATTCTGTTCTCCATATACTGTCCTTCTCCTCTCTCATAAAGAAATATGAGACCAAATTTTCCCTGGGACTTGATGGCCTTAGTGGAGAGCTCCAGGACAGAGAATCTGTCTTAAAAGACACAGTGATGGCTCCTGATGAATGACACCTGATGGGGTGGGGGAAGAAAGAAGAGGGAAGAAGAAGGGGAGAAAAGGAGAGGAGAGCGGAGGGGAAGGAGGAGTGGAAGAGGAGGAGATAATAGAGGGGAGAGGGGGAAATGTAGGGAGAAGGCGAAGAGAAGGGAGGGGAAGGGAGAAGAGGGGGAAGAGGAGAGGGAGCTGGATTCCTACGGAAGTATGGCTGTAAGAAGGTGGCTTTGGGAACAACAAAGAAACCACTAATTCCTCATTTCTTACACAAAAGTGAATTTAAAGTCTATGTTTTAATTTAATAATTTAAAGTATGACATTGTCTTATTGGTCCCTCCCTCCACACATACACACATCCTTTCCAAGGCATAATGAACAAAACTGTGTACTGGAAGTGTGCAGCATAATAGAGTGACGCACATATGCATTGTGTGTGTATATGTGTGATACAATCTGATTGCTACCCTCTAATTGGACAAGGCACTTTTATTGCTCATTCATTATTCACACAGGAGTTCCCTGCTCCATTCATAAACTTGGATAGACACCCGCTCCAAAAGAGTCCTCATCCTGTGGTTGCTGTAACGGTCCATGGATTATGGTGGACAAGACGATAATCTGCACAGGTAAGTGATTAAAGCCACAGATGCTACAGATGTAACAATCACCACAGTCAAATAAATGAACACTGTTAACATCCAAGCCAGGGTAGCATTCATTACCCGCAGGCTGCCAGTGTGAGTGTGGGTGTGTAATGAGGATGCTTAGAGCAACTCAGCAAACCTCAAACTCACAGATTATATTATTATTACTATAACATAATAATTATTTACAACCCACAATTGTCATCCTATGTGTTAGTTCCCAGAATTTTTCATCTTGGAATTGAAGTTTGTACCTTTTGATCATTTGTATCTTTTACTCCATTTTCTTTAGCATGACCTCCTCTCTGCCCCTACTATTGATAATGTCCATCTCTCTGCTCAAGGACTTGACTTTTGTAGATTCCACTTTTGAACAAGGACATAATGTGGTGATATGTTACATATTTAATAAAACCTGGACTATCAAGAGATCACCCACAGTCAAAAACTAGGCAGACATAGCTCAGGAATTTCTGGATCTTTGAGTACAGGGCCAAAAAACTGGACTTCAGTGGCATACACCTTTAATCCCAGCACAGGGAAAACTGGGAGTGGTGACCTATACCTTTAATCCCATAATTTCAGAGACAGAGAACTTTCTGTGTTTCTGTGAGTTCAAGGCTGATTATCAAATAGAGTAGCTCCTGCCTTTAATCCTAACTTGGATGGGATACAGCTGGGTGAGAAGGGTATTTAAGGCAGGTGCAGGAAAACAGCAGCAATTAGAAGCGACCAGGATTGAAGCTGAGGAAGCTGGAAGACAGCTGGATGTGATTTGACTGTGGTGTTTCCTCTCTCTCTCTGATATTTCAGTCTTTCCCCAATATCTGTCTCTGAGTCTCTTTCATTACAAACAGAATTCATGCTACAACATAGAAGCATTTATCTCTCTGTGTTCTTTATTCCTCTTTATACAATGCCCTCAATATTCATTCATGTTTGCAAATGGCAGGGCTTCTCTTCTGGTAATTAAATAATCCATATATATGTAAATTGCATTTGAAATCTCTTCTCCATCTACACAATGGAGTACTACTCAGCAGTAAAAAAAAAAAAAAAATGATACCCTAAAATTTGCAGGCAAATGGATGGATTTGGAGAATATCCTTCTGAGTGAGGTATCACAAATCCAGAAAGATAAGCAGGGGATTTACTCACTCATTAGTGGACTTTAAACAAAAGGCAAAGCACACCCAAGCTGCAAACCACAACCACTGAACAGCTTGGGATCTGAAGCACCTTGGACCGGCACCTGGGAGCCCACTCCCTCCAGAGGAACACCTGACCCAGTCTTGATGTTGGGGTGAGGAAACTGGATCTGCTGGGAATGGATGCTGAACTAATCCACCTTCGGTCCTTGGGACCTCCTGCCCCTGCTGGGGAGAAGATAAAGTGATGGAGAGAAGAGAGAGTGACTGGGAGAGGTGGGAAGGGGAAGGGAGGTTGAACAAGGGGTTATATGGATAACAAATGAGACTTTATTATTAATAATAATAATAATAATAATAATAAAGAAATCTCTTCCTCTACCAACCATCTCTGAAGTCAGTTCTGTATTAGGTTATTGTGAAGGGTATCTTGAGATGAGTGTAAACTACAGACATCCTTTGGGGTATTGAGTTCCTATACTCTGGATATGTATGCAGAAGAATGGATAGCTAGACCATATAGCAGCTCTTGTTTTAATTTTTGAGGACCCTCCCCTAATGGCTGGATCAATCATAAGTGCATAAAGGTTCCCACTTCTCAGAAACCTCACCAACACTTGTAACTTCTTATCTTCTAAAGAATCATTGTCCCAACAGACCTGAGGCATGTCTCACTGGAGAAACTGTAACACTTCCCAAAGGAAACATATATGAATATTTTTATGCCTCTGATGTGTGAGTACAATATTTAATGTAGTCTGGGTGATGGCTAAGATGTTGCTTTTATCTTAGCTTAAAGCATAGTGGTTTTTTTTTTTTATCATATAGACTCAATACCAAATGTAGTATCATTGCTCCCCATTCAGTATAAATTTCTGTGTCAGAGGCCACACAAAGACACTGACTTCAACAAATTGTAACTGTTTTTTTCTACAAAAAAAATATACCAGCTTGGTTGGTTCAAAGTTAACAGGTTAATGAAACTGTGAGGCCTCAACCCTCGTCTTCCATTTTCCAGCCACTGAGCATAAGGTAGACAAAGTAAGTCACATGATTATAGAGAGCAGTTGGCCATGATTCCCACACCTCAAAAGAAACAAGAGCTTCCTTATCCTGGAGCCAAATATAAGTGGCTATGGCCCAGGAACATGGATCCCAGTTACCCCAAATAATATGTTCTAACATAGAAATAATCTGAAGAGGCAAGGGTACCTGCGGCGATTTGCATTGAGGCAGCCTCTGTGATCACTGCAGTTCCATCATCTTCTCTGCAAAGTTGCCCTTCGCCAAAAACGCACTAAGCCGTCTCCAAGTTCGAAGCATTTAGCAAGTGGTGGCAAGGCAGAGCCACCAGAAGCGGACACCTAATTTCCATGACAAATATGGAAATCCTATATTAGCAGGTGGAGTCCTCTTTTGTGCTTCTGCATGGACATATACAGCAACACAAATTGGAATAGAATGGAACCTGTCCCCTGTTGGCAGAGTCACCCCAAAGGAATGGAGAGATCAGTAGTCATGCCAGCTGGTGCAATAATCAAGGAATTGTTTCAAAACCAATTTATAAGTGATGCCAAGTCAAAGAATCATGTATTCACTAAATTATGGCATATTGAAGAAAAAAATAAAGTGCCTATGAAATCTTCAAAAAAAAGAAAGAAATAATCTGAAGAAATTTTTATAGTTACAGAATAGTCATAATTCAAGGCACTTTTCAGATATGTGTGTAGAAACATGCCCTTCAACTTTGAGGTTAGTGAAAGAGCTTTCGGTGTGCATTCCAGAAGGTTTCACCTGATAGCCACAGGATATTAGGTCAGACCGGAAGTGGTAATGAATGGCTATAGAGAGACTCAAAGATAGCACAAGATAGATTTGGCTCTGGATCTGCAACATTCCAACTCTCCTAAATCACCAAGTTCTTATCAGGCTTATAGAATCTTTATGAGGGGCAAGGTTGAAACTAATCATTGACTCTGATTTGTAGCTCCTTCCACAAGGAGCCACTTAGCCTGATTCCACTGAGATTATGTTTTTTCCTCTTTCCCACATTGTGCCTTATAGTAATTGGGGAAAAAAAGGTGTTTGTTTTGTTTTGTATTTTTCAGTTTTGAAGTTCAAGGCTCAGGCTCACTGGAAGGATTCTATCTTTGGTATCCTGGGCATTGAGGAACCTACTCTTTTCCACCTGTGTGAAAAAAGCGAGATCTAGTCTCCGAGTATAAGCGTGTCTTTTCTTATCTGTAGAATCCCATTCCCTCTCTGAGTCAGAACCATCAAGTCAGCCCCGTTGTACAGAGCACCATCAGCCACTTTTCCCAGCTAGCATTTTCTTTTGTCTTTTAATTCTTTACCATGCAAAAATTACTGTTAGCTTTCTGTGCTGTACAAAGCAGGCAGCTGGCATGGATTTGGTGCATATGTTATGGTTTGTGGTCCCCTGTTGTAGACAACGAGGACTGTGGGTCCGTATGTTTTTCTGAACAGTAAGGAAGGAGAAATTATAGCAGATGGTGAATATCAGGGAAGCCCAAGGAGCCCTTTACTCCATCTGAGAAATGCTAGCAGCCCTGGGATCCTCTTGGTGTAGGTGTGCTTGCTGTTCCTCACCGTTTTGTCTGGGAGACAAAAATTATGCTAATCTGCCAAATTATTATTACAAGTAGGATCAAAGTTGAAGAATGCTCCACAGACATGCCAGGGCATTTTAAATTGTTATAAACACCTGTTCACTTAAACGTGCTTCTGTTGAAGAATGTCTGTGGCAAAAAAAAAAAAAAAAAAAAAAAAAAAAAAAAAAAAAAAAAAAAAAAAAAAAAAAAAAAAAAAAAAAAAAAAAAAAAAAAAAAAATCTGTAACTTAGAAATGATTCCCATTCTTAAATTAAAAATGTCTGTGGGCCTCACCACCTTTCATTGCTCGTGACATCCTTCTTCATGTGATTAATCTGTAAGTATATACTGGACACCTGCCATGTACAGAGGAAGGGACTAGTTGGTGGGGGAACACATGTTAATAAATCACTGCCGCTCCTGTCCAGCAGGGGGAGCTCGCGGACTAGAGGTGGTAACACACTTATGTAAAAAAAACTCTACAACAAAACAAAAAAAAAATTAGATACTTTTTGAGGGGACTAGAACGGTGGTAAATATCTTCAAAATGAATGAACAGTGGGACGGACGGACAGACGGACCGACGGACAGACGCCTGTTAAATAGCCACTATAACATAGGAATCCAGGGATTAAGGCAACCAGGACAGGCCCAGCTGGCTAGAGAGAGCCAGGCTAACAAGATCACCAGAAATAAAAGACCTTAATTCATTATAAGGATTTTATTTCGAATGAGATGAAGCTTCTGGGAGGTTTGGGGAGTTAGTATCTGACTTAGATTTTTATGGACCCATTTCTAAGGGCTTGGCAGAGAACACAGGCAAGCCAGGATGATATCAGGGACAGTGGAGAGGCTGTAATTGTGCAGGTGACGGTTGCCAGCGATGCGACAGGGTACTGAGAGGGAAAATCACTGTTTGCACCTGGCTCTACAGGCTAAGAGTAAGTCTGCCATTAATTGTATGTTATTTTCGGATCCTGGAGGAATCCAGTGCCATTTAATTGTCTATTTGAGGGTAGGTGCTGGTAGCCAAGGCCTTTTACAATAGAGAACACTGATTAATTAAACTACAATTTATTGTATGGCTTACTTTTCTATCTCGAAATCTAGACAGAGCCTTGTTATTATCACTAATAAAGAAGCCTGGCTATAAATTAGGGTGACTTCACGAGGCAGCACTTCCTTTAATATTGAAGAGTTGACGGGATCTATTTAGAGCTGAGTTATGCAGCTCACTAATCTTTCAGCAGCGGCTTGCTTTCCAATGCTCCGCTGACGTCACCGGATCGCCTCAGTGCAATGGGAATGAACACAAACGAACCTGACTGGATGCCCAATCCTGTAAAGCTGCAAATCTAAACTTGAGGTGAAAGCCTCAGTTGCTGGGGATGACAACTGAGTGATGGAGCTTAGCTCTTACAATTAATACATCTAGAGTAAGTTAGAGGCCGACAAAAACAACAACAATAACAAAAAAACCTCACAGAGCACACTTGTCAATTGACTGCCTGGGGTGGGGGTGGGTTAGCTGCAGAGTGAATAAGTTTGCTATTTTTTCTCTGCACACAGGCACACACACACACACACACACACACACACACAGAGAGAGAGAGAGAGAGAGAGAGAGAGAGAGAGAGACAAAGAGAGAGACTGGAATACTTTCTGTTATTGGAAGGGACAAATCTATATTAAAAAGATAACAACAAAACTGATTTGATAGAATGTTTAATTGCATTACTTGAAATTGTCTGGCTATCCTGCTCTTCAATAAAACTAGCGGAGAATCACAAAGAAAGATCCCTTCACATCTACTGAGATGGACCCAGCTTAGCAGAGCAAGGAAGAGGCAACACCATCAGAGAGGAGAAGAAATGGAAGGAACTTGATGTTGGTGGGAATGCAAAGCTATAGGACATAGGATGGAGGCATGGAGTTTCCCCAAACTTCAAAGTAGAATTACCATGTGAGCCAACAACCCTAGTTCTGGATATTTACTCAAAATACCACCAACAACAAAAAACAGGATTTCTAAGAGATTTGTACACTCACATCTCAGTGTTAAAATAACCAAGAGGTTGACACACCCTGAATGTTCACCAACAGGTGAATAAACATAATGTGGCATGTAGATACTATGGAATATATGAAATAATATGTTATACAATGAAGAGTGAGAGCATCATGATAGCTAATCCAGATACAAGAAGACTTAACCAGAGGTCCTCAACCTGTGGGTCAAGATTCCTTGGTGGTGGTGGGTGGGGCAAGTTGAATGATCTTTTCACAGGGGTTGCCTAAGACCAGATGTTTAGATGATTCATAACAGTATCAAAATTACATTTGAAGTAGTAACAAAAATAATTTTTGATTGAATGTCACCACAACAGGAGGATCTCTATTAAAGGTACAACATTAAGAAGGTTGAGAACCACTGACTTACACTGGATGGTCTGATTTACAGCAAGCTATTGATAGTACTCATGGGCTAGAGAGGAAACTCAGCAACTCTGGCTATTCTTCCAGAGGACCCAGGCTCGATCCCTGGCACCTCATGGCAGTTCACATCTATCTGTAACTCAACTCATGGGGTCTAACTCCCTCTCTGGCCTCCATGGGCGGTGTGTGAATACTCAGACTCCTAGGAAGCAGAACAGTAAAGACGGGGTGGTCAGAGTGGGGGAGGGGATCCAAAACCTTTGTTTAAGGGGGTAGAGGTTGAGATTTGCAAGATGAAAAGGTTGTAGAGATTATTCCTACAAAAAAAGAAAATAACACTATACAACACACTCAAAGTGTTAAAGGTGGAAATAAGGAAAGAAAAAGGTATGCTTTAGAATTGGGAACCCTTTTTAACATTATGATATATTAATTACATTATTTCCCCCTTCCTTCCGTCCCTCTCACCCTTCCCAAGTACTTCCCTTGCTCCCTCTCAAATTTGTGACCTCTTTTTCTTTGATTAACACACACACACACACACACACACACACACACACACACACACACCTTGCTGGACCATTTAGCACTGCTTGTAGGTATGTAATGTCAGGACTGACCTTTTGGTGCTGTACTCACCTCAGGTGTTAGCCCTGGGGAGAATGGATTCTCCCTTCTTGGCCCTGGCTGCAGCTCTTTGTCTAAGGGTGAAGGCCCAGCGAGGTTCCCCCCTTTCTATGTTAGTAAGTCTATTAATAGCTGTTATTTTTAAAAACCAAAGAGGAAGAGCCGCACTCCATAACTTCAGCTAACAAATAGTCCTTGCTTATTTTTTGCCAAACTGGTCATAAAGAAATGAGATGGAGAAGCTGTCTGCCAGATTCATGCATTTCAAAATGCTTGAGGGGTCGAGTCAGGGTGCTACCCATGGAAGTTGCTCCTAGGACAGAGCAAGATCCTTGAAGTTGAATAGACTTATATAATTATTTGTTTAAATATTAGAGATAATCATAACAGAAAGAATTTGAAAATACCAAACAGTTATTTCCAAGGTCTCTCTCTCTCTCTGAATAAAACTATTTCTGTCCTTCAGATCTTTGCATGAAGCAAAGTACTTGGGCTGTAGCAACTCATAAATAACCTTGTTGAAGCATTCAGCCAGTGACCCAGCAGCCTGTAGCTTGTCAATAGATGTGATTGAGTGTAAAGTCTCTTGGCAGCAATCATCATGGAGCTAAGACGGCCCCTGCAGAGGTTACCTCATAGAGGATCAACTGCCCACAATCCCACAATTCCTGGCGGGGGCATCAGAGCCTTAGGAGCTTTAGACAGACATCATACCTTCCCCAAAATGGTCATGAATTGAGGTAAGCCAGCCAGCATGGTAGGCATGTGATCTGCTGATGAATGGCAAGCTTTCCAGCCAAGAATATTACTGGATGTTTCTTGTCCTGAATTCAGCTTCCTAACTTGACCTTACTTGAAAATAGAATGGGCTATTTAGAAGTTGAGAGTCAGGATTTATTACCACAGGAATTTATGAATTAGCTTTTACCTCTACTGGGACCTGGGTTAGTCTTAGGTAGGCCTTGACCTTGAGCCACATGCTGCCTGCCCTGCCCTTCACACAGGACCCAGTGTCTAACTTCAGAATGGAAGATTGGAGAGTTGCCTCCCTCCTGCTGCTTCCTAAATAGACCCAGATAATAACATTGTAACGGGGAAAACAAAGTATTGCTTTACCAGCTCTCTGGTTTCCACTAAAGCTGATAATATGAATTGTGATACTGTACACTTTCCATGGGTCTGAATATATTTATTGTTGTTTCAAGGAAAGACTGAAAATAATAGTCCCTGAATTTAATTTTTCTATTCTCTTTCTGGCATTTTTTCTTCTCTTTTTTTCCTGACCTCCCTCCATTTCCCTCCCCAGTCCCTGTTTGCCTCCCTCTTTACACCAGTTGAGCTAGCTAGAAGAGCACTTATGAGCTTGGAAAGTCAATCCTCCCCTTTCTGAGCAGCTGTAGAACTTAAGCAAAAATTCCCAACCCCTCCCCCCAGTCTATCAGTTTCCTTTTATCTCAGATAAGGTGATGACATTTTGTTACTTAGTTTCAGAGACAATCCCACACTAAATAGATGACAATTTATATTATATTGGGTTCTTATGGATAAGCAACACACAGTATGGGGTAAAAAAGAAAAGAAGCTTAAATTGAGATAAAACTTTTAGAAGTGATCCTAAAACCTTTGAGAATTCAATACACAGTCCAAGTGGGTGTGGGAAAAGGGCATGATTGTATTCAGTGAAGTATAAAAATTGTTGTGGCAAATAAATAAAACACTGTCACGCTGTCATATGACCTGCCAGTGTTTAGTCAAGCAAACCCTTTCTTTCCCTAAGATGCCTTTGTTCCGGGCATTTTTTTCTAACCATGAACTTTATACTGCTAAGATTGCTTTAAGAAATGACATTTCTCTACATAATATGATCAGAAAAAACATGCTTTCCTGTGAAAGATCAGTCTAGTGAACACCCCAGCTGGGAGTGAGGGACTCATGAGCTCTCTCTCACCCCTAGCTGAGGAGCTGTTGACAGTTGGTGGCTTCTGGAGAGTCAGTTTTCCCTAGAGACATCACCCATGGTAGGTCAACCTACCATCCTCTGAGTATAGGAAGTATGAATGGTCCCAGCTTCTAAGTATCGGAGTAGCACAAATTGGGTCGAATTGGACACATACACACACACACACCAAACCAAACAAAGAAACGACACAAATGTGGGAAGGGGTAAGGGTTGAATATGTGCACATGAAATTCTCAAAGCATTAATAAAAATATTGTATTTTTTAAATGAGCTGCAATCTTTTTTTTTTTTTTTTTCCCAGGCAAACAAGCTGGGGTTCTAAGAGGTTAAGGACGATGCCTTTGGAAATACATCTAGGGGGCAGAGCTGGGTCAGAACCATTAGGTCTCCTGATTGGAGCCCATGGTGGGGGTGGTCATCCTACTTGTACACCCGGCTTTTGAAATGTGACACCATCAAAAATGCCCAGGGATCTTTCATGCTGGAGTGAGAACAATTTTGCATTCAGATCAGGGATCATTTTTCACACCTGGAATTCAAAGCATTTGGACACAGATATCATTATCCCTGGTTCACAAATGGAAAAATCTGAACAATCACAGGCTCTAGACGGGCCGGCTTACTCAACCATCATGCCCACACAAGCTGGAATGGTAACCTGCTGCAGGTGACTGCCTGCTTGTGGGAGGTTCTTCAGCTTGCTTTCTATTGCCTGTTGGTACCTTCTTTGGTCATTGTGTCTTCCTTAACAAATGTAGACCCCACAAAGGATGTTTGTTTGTTTGTTAATGCATAGAAGAACTTTTAGTTTACTTCTCTGTTTTTGTGCTAAACCACTTTGACCAAATCAATTTAGAGGAGGTAAGGGTTTATTCGGTTTATACTCTGAGGTCACACTTCATCACTGAAGGATGCCAGGGGGCAGGAACTCAAGCAGGAACCAAGGCAGAAAATATCCTTTTTATTAGCTGGCTCACTGGCTCGTGCTCAGCTTGATTTTTTTTATATGACCCATACCCACCTGCCTCAAGATAGTGTCACCCACAGTGAGCTGGGCCAACACCACTTGCCAGTCAGGACCCTCCTCACAGACATGGCCAAGGGCCAATACAATCAAGGCAATTCCTCAGCCGAGGCTCCCTATAGGCTGTGTCAAGTGCCTTATAAGAACTAATTAGCACAATACCCAACAGATACTTAACTTTAAATGAACATTTCTTACATGAGCAAACAAATGAGCACTCCAAGATGTCTCCATGTAGGCATGCAGACTGGCTGAAGAATCAAGACACCCGTCTGGGCTCTGAGTCTGAGAACTTTACATTGGCCAGCTCCAAGCTCTGCAGCCTCTGGTAAAAACAACCCTCATCTGAGATTCTGGGGTACTACCTGCTTTTCATTCCATGCTTTGCTCCACTTAAGACCTATAGCAAATAGAGCACACGGAGGTTGCATCTAGAAAACTGAAGGCATCATACTTTAGAAAAGCAAAGAGAATCTTTTGAGCTCTTCACATTTGTGAGGACTCTGCTGGTAGCTCACTAGTGAAGCCAGTCAGAAAGCCTCTCTAGAAGACAGAAACAATCCACACACACATGTGCATAAATCTAATATTCCAAACAGAGTCTACTTTGGAGGGTTCATCATCACCGTTACCCAAATTAACATAGGCTCCAGACAGATATACGGGATCTCTCTTATATACTTCACACTCAAAAGTAACAGTATGTGCAGACTTCTTCCTCAGTGTTCCCACAAAAACAAAAGGCTACTGGGCTTTTGTGCTGTTTTCATAAGCAAAAGAACTTCAATTCCTGTGGTGAAGTATTCTTTCAGTCCATTCCCTGTATAAGTAGACAGAACCCTCCATAAAGCCTTTATTAGACAGAGATGTTCCATCTCCCTGAGGTCTTTAGAATTTTAAAGGATTTCCAGTGTGAGCAGAGAGTTTATAGCTAATTAGCCACTGACTTTTATTTTTAGAAGTCCCCGAACCCATATCTTAGAAGATTTCACACTATTTTAGGAGGCATTAGAAAGTCATGATTGAATGTGAACTTCTACTTAGACATGTACTTGAATGTAAGGACCAGGTCACAAATGCTAGCAATGTCAGCAAATACACCATTCACAAGGTCTGCCCTCAGGGTGGATCGCCTGTTTTCACTTCTTACCGGGAGCAACATTGTATCACCAACTAGAGCTTTAATGGGCTAATTAAGAGCTTGGGGCTGGCCATCTGCTAGCTGGAGAACAAAATACAGACCACCAGCAGGAGACTGAGGGTTGGTATGCTGTCTCAAAAGAAGATGGAGAAACAGTCCAAAGGGTTTTCAGTGGAAGCGAGTACATCCATGCTGCGGGGATATTTGTAACATCTCTGCTTCAGCCATACTTTCTCCCATCATCAACCAAAAGGTTGATTTCTAGAAAATACCAGTGAGGCACAAGTATCCTTCCCTTGCAAGCAGTCCTAAACCCTGTACAGCCCCAGAGACAGTTACTGCCACAGTACCAATTGAAGTATGTGGTTTTGTGGTCTTGGATGTTTGTGGCAGTATTTATGAGGGATATAGTCTTGATCAGAGAAGGAAGAGGATACTGACTGTGGTTTTGGTGAGGTCTTTCTTGTTCTGTATTTGTTTCTTTGTAAACTGTCTGTCTTATATTTGTTCCCACACTGGTAGGTATGACTCATTATCAAATTATTAACACAAAGAAAGACCGATGTAACTGTCTCTTCTGTTGCCTGGACTCCATGAAAAGTGCCAAATATTTAGATGATTCTGCAGGCAATAGGTCTTAAGACAGGAAGTCTCAAGAAATGTTTTTCAAATAGCTGTCATCTGAGTCAGGAGCGTTGTTCCTCCTGTGAACTTGGGGGTTGAAGGATTTAATTAGGGTGAATAGGTGAAGTGAGAAAAAATGTTTTATCCCCTTTGGGAACCCATGTACTCTGCTAAAAGAGAAATGCTTTATGCAATGACTTTCTTCCTAAAAATTCGGAACACTTCAGAAATTTCCACTAACTCTAGGTGGATGTTATGCCTTAGGTGAATGGGCTTAGGATGAGAATGTGCTTTTAGGGCAGTGATACATGAACTCTAACTTTTGGTAGCCACCCTTAGATGTTAAAAAAAAAAACAAAACTGAAAATGTGTGGCATACATCACCAAATGTACTCAAGGTCTGCAAATCCAAATCTTGTGCATAGAAGGGAGAATACTGAGGATTATTTTAGGGTCTTAAAGCTTGTTCAGTATACAAAGTCTCATGACAGTTTATATTTTTTATTTGAATATCTATAATTATTACATGTTGCTTTTATACTTATATGGAGAAATTTGATTTTAAAATCTTTGATTATAGGGTGTTTGCATCTTTCTTTTATTTCGGCTTTATGATCACGAATTCTACTTTGCTCTCTCTTGCTCTGATAAACACCATCACCAAAAGCAATTTGGGAAGGAAAGGGTTAATTTGGCTTACCCTTCCACATCATAGTCTATCATTGAAGGAAATCAGGACAGGAACTCAAGCAGGCACTGAATCAGAGACCACAAAGGAACAGTGCTCTATGGCTTGCTCAACCTGCTGACTTATAAAACTCAGGACCACCTGCCTGTGGGTGACAGCATCCACAGTAGGATGGGCCTCCTACATCAGTTAGTAATCAAAAAGCCACCCTGCACAGACATTCTCACAGGTTTATCTGATGGAAGCAATTTGATGATACCCTGGCCATGTCTAAGTTTGTATCAGGTTGATAAAAGTAGACCTGTACAACATAGATGCTATGTTATTGTGCATAGAAATATTTGTGATGGACATAACTCATTATGAATGATGGCTGTTGACATTTGAAAGTAAATGTTACATAGCAAAATTTGTTTTGGTGACAGAAATCCTCTCTGAACCACATAGTATAAATAAAAATATAATTTAATTTGATATAATAAAATTTAAAATTCAATTCTTTGTGATGGGACTGTTCTCTGTATGTAGTGAATTATCATTCTGTAAATAAAAGAGCTGTTTTGGCCTATGTGAAGCACTGTAGAAGTGGGTGGAGGAATCAGAGAAGAGACAGGTAGAAGGAGGGTGGAGTTAGGCAGACTCCATCCAGCAGCCAAAGAAGAAACATGTAGGAATACAGGTATGGGCCATGGGCCACGGCCATGTGGCCAGGTAGATTAATGGAAATGGGTTGAATTAAGATGAAAGAGCTAGCTAGCAACGTGCCTGAGACAGAGGCCAAACAGGATGAAATTAATAAGTATCTGAGTCATTTTTTGGGGGGCGGGGGAAGCCGCTGTGGGCAGGTCTGAACTTCTGGCCCATGCAGGGCCAGAAATCTTTACAACAGTTCTTTGGTCACGTAAACCATTTTTCAAATTCTCAAGATGTACTTGTCTAGTGGCGACTGAATGAGTCAGCCCTTTCTACGGAGTCCTCTTGGACTTATTGATACTGTTGTGGTTGGATCTTGTCTTGTTTGATATAAATTTAATTTTTTGGTTTGCTTTTGTTTACTTTTGATCAGTATACTTTCGCCTGCTTAAACATTTTTAGGCTTTCTAACTCACTTTGTATGTGCATGTGTGCATGCATATGTCTCTGTGTGTGTGAGTGTGCATGCAAATATCTTTTATAAAGCATAGAATTGAATTGTGCTTTTATCCTAGATAGATGGTCTCATCTATATTTAATGTTATAACCTCCTTTGATCTCATTTCTTTTATTTATAGATACAAATAGTAGCAATCCTCTCTCTCTTTAGAAAATGTTTAGGCTTTTTTGTAGTTGTTGCGAAATAAAATTAACTCCAATATTCTTTGTTCTCTTGTCTCTTCTTTTCAATTTTGATTAATAACAGTACCTTTCACAATGTTTATCTTTGCACCCTTAGGCCCCTGTTTTGTTTGTCAGCCTCAGTGGTACCCTCAGAATCCCTCTTGTGACCCATGATGCAATTGATATCCTTATTTTATTTATCTCATTCCCCTCCTCCTTCTTCTTTTTTTAAAGAAAAACTTTTTAAAATTTATTTGCCTTGATGTTTGCCTGGAACTGGGAATTGGAACTACAGACAGTTGTTAGCTGCCATGTGGGTGCTGGGAATCGAACCTGGGTCCTCTGGAAGAGCAGACGGTGCTCTTAACTGCTGAGCCATCTCTCCAGCCCCTGCTTTCTTCTTCTAACACTTTAAATATGAAAGTTTCTAAACCTATAGCTAAGTTGAGAGAATTTTTCATGTTACCAAATTTGCCTGTTAACATGTATCCATTTATTCATGCCTCTAACCATCTGATAATTCGTCCCATTTTTTTCTTGCTTCTGTGGTTATTCCAGGCTCCATACATTTAAGAATCTGAGCTAGGATCTACAAATAAGTGAGAATATGTCATATTTGTCTCCCTGGGTCTCACTGAATATAAAAGTTCTATGTATTCCAAAATAAGTTGCTATCTTTATCACATTTACCTTCAAATACTTCAAAGCACACATCTTTCACTAGAACTCATTTTTTTTTTTTTTAAGGAACTTGTTTAGAGTTTGTGTTTCACTCCTGAAATCCCAGCACATGGGGAGCCTAAGGCAGGAGGGTCTGGAGTTCAAGGTCAATGGTGACCACATAGTGAGTTTGAGGTCAGTCTGGACTATTGAGATACTGTCTCAAAACAAAACAAGCAAACAAAAATAAATAACAAAACAAAAAGACCTCTGTGTTTTCCTGATCTTCCTGGGCTGGCTCTGTAGACCAAGCTGACCTCAAACTCACAGAGATCTCTACCTACCTTGCCTCTGCCTCCTGTGTGCAGAGATTATAGGCAGGTACCACCATTGCCCAGCCAATAAGTACCTTTTTTAGTGTAAGATGTGAATCCTACAAAGCAGACAGATCTTAAGTATATACTTTCCCTTGTGTATCATTGTTCTATTTCTTTTCTCCAGGTTGGTTTTGGTTGTCACCCAGCCTTTTTCAGTCCTGCCTCCCTCATCTCCTCAGTGTGTGAACTATGCTTTCTTGTGTGTTCCTTGAGGAGACTGTATTTTCAATGCCTTATAGGTTTGGCACTATCTTCCTTATGTTCAATATCTGGGGACAGGATTAATGAAATATTCTAACTCATGCTTTCTTATCTTGGTGTATTCAGTATTAGTTATCAGCATTATTTATGATCTATTTTTAGAGCCTTTAATTATATAGGCACTGGCAGTGAAATCCATTTATTCCAGACCACTTTTGAAGACACCCACATCATCTTTTTACTTGAACATGATATCCTTAGAGTCATGCATAGAAATAGAAACTGCCTTGTAGATTTCTTTGGTACTGAAAGATCAATAGATTTCTCAATAAAATTGGGTTTCTGTGAGCTTTGAATTTCACTGTACCTGCAAAAGCAACTGTAAATGTATGGTACATAGTAAATATAGATAGCAGCAGCAATAATAATAACAATAACAACAACAATAATACTATTATTCATGTTTTTATGGTGAGATAATTTTATCTTAGGCTGTTGAGGAAAGAATATAATATACAGAAAGAAAAATCAGTGATAATTTTTAAATTGACATCCTAAAATTCAGATAATTCTGTTTCTTTTTAAAATGTAGTGCCAGGAGAGCTGACTTTTCTTGCAGAGGTCCCAGGTCCAGTTCCTAGCACCTCAGGTGGCTCTGGACTGCCCATCACACCAGTGGTAGGGAATCTCCTCTGGCTCCTACAGGCATTAGGTATGCTTGTGGTGTACATGCAGACATGCAGGCATTCACAGGAACACATACAATCAAATCAAATAAATCTGAAAGCATCCTTGAAAACCCAGGTATAAATTAAATCCCAATTACTTGGGAAGCCTCTGAGGAATTCCAAGTTGGTTAAGATAGCTGGGTTCTTCAGGTGTGCACTTGGCATCCAGTTAAACTCTTCTGCCTTTCTTCTAAGCTCTCAAATCCTGTAGAAGTAATGGGCAATCCTCTGTCTCAAGATGTACAAGAGGTTTTCAAAACGCTTTTTGAAGAAATGAGCTAACTCAGACGTAAGTCTCCACTTCCTGAACCAGGTCACTCTATAATAATTTTCTCTATACATGGACTGTGTCCCTCATGGCCAAGCAATGCTCTAGAGTTTGGGGGATGATCAATAGTAAATGGTACTGACGCCACATTAAAATGAATGTCTATAGAGGCTCAGTGGGTGAAGGCACCGATGGCCATGGATGGTGACCTCAGTTTATCTCCTAGGATGCACACTTTGTGTGTGCACATGCACACTCACACACATGCACACACAAAATAAATATTAAAAAATGTAATTTAAAAATTAAAAATATCCATACTTATTTTTATTATTAAAGAGATAACAGGACTGATGAGAAGATTCAAGGTACTGACTGAATTTTGTTGTTATTGTTTTGGTGTGGTTTTTGAGACAGGGTTTCTCTGTGTAGTCCTGGATGTCCTAGAACTCACTCTGTAGACCAGCCTGGTCTTGAACTCAGAGATCCACCTGCCTCTGCCCTCTGAGTGCTTGGATTAAAAGCATGCACAACCACCACCTGCCTTGAGTGATTTGTACAATGTGTAGGGCGTATTGATTGCTGTTTTCATTGCTGTGACCCAGCACTCCATTAAAGGAGATTTAGAGGAGAAAGGATTTATTTGGATTCACATTTGAGTGGCTGGTTCACATTTCATATCATCACAGGGAATATGTGATTGCTGGAGTCAAAGGCTCCCGCCTACCTCTCAAGGGCTGAGGAATCTGAGCCACAAGGGCAGGAAAAAAGGGAGGGCTCTAATTTTCAGCACCTCCCCCAACCCCAGACCCACTTCCTCCAGCAGGATTACATCACTTAAAAGCTCCACGAGCCCTCAAAATAGCGCCTCCAGCTGGAGGATCAAGTGTTCCCATGGAAACTATGGAAAACACCTACAAACTGTCACACAGAGTCCAACAGAATTCAATGAATTTAGTATCTTATCATTTTCTAAAAGTGAGTGCAAATAGGCACATCAGTCTGCTCTGATGATTAAATAATAAGTTTTTAAAGTCCCAGACAAGTCTCTGACACATAGCAGGAGCTCAGCAAATGAGTACTGGTATTTCTATAAATGGAATTTGTTATCATTTATATGAACCCTCCTCTGTTAGATCTCATAGTCACATTTTAGGTACCTCCTCCTTGCTTCTGCTTAACACCAAATACAAGATCATTGGAAACTAAACTCAAAATTTTTATAGATGTTTGAGTAAGTGTGATGTCACATGCCTTTAATCCCAGCACTGGGGAGGCAGAGGCAGGTGGATCTCTCTTTGGTCAGTCTGATCTAGATACTACTTGGTGTGAACAAGAGAAAGTGGTATAATCTGAAAAAATGAGAATGTAATGGCTGCAATAAGCTCTGGGCAGCTAGGGGTTACTAGTTAAGGGAAATAGTGGGAGCTGACAGAGAGGACATGCCATAGGTCAAGGGTCAGTACCTTAAGAGTGAGAGTTACCAGCATAAGCTCAGTTGTTAGGAAGTGAAGGAAGGCCAAGAGTCAGTGAGCAGGTGGTTCCCAGCTAACAGGACACCCACAAGGGAGTCTGGCTCCATCACTAATAAGGTTCCACTCCAGAGCTGGTGCAGGCCAAGCCAGAGCCAAAGGTCTTGGTAGCAAGCCAGAGGCCCCAGAGAAACAGAAACATATCCCTGAGCCAGGGAGACTTGGCTGATTGCTAGTGCTGGGCTTTTAACGGCTTGTATGGGTTGAAAGCCATCTACAGAAAAGTGAAGGATCATTCTGCAGCAGAGCAATGACAAAGGCATTGTCTTAGGAATCTACTGCTGCAATAGAACACCATAGCTACAAGGAACTTGGGGAGAAAATGATTTATTGTGCCTTATGACTCTCAGGCCACACTCTGTCACCTCTGAAAGTCAGGGCAGGAAGTCCACAGCAGAAACTGAAATAGAAATCACTGTAAAATACATCTTACTGGCTTGCTTGCTCATGGGTTCCTCAGACTGCCTTCTCCTCCTTCTCTTCCTCCTCCTCCTCATCTTCTTCCTCCTCCTTCTTCTATTAAAAGATTATTTATTTGTTACATATATAGTATCCTGCCTACAGGCCAGAAGAGGCCATCAAATCTCATTATAGATGGTTATGAGCCACCATGTGTTTGCTGGGGACTGAACTCAAGACCTCTAGAACAGCCAATGCTCTTAACTTCTGAGCCATCTCTTCAGCCCTTAGACTGCCTTCTTACAGAACCTAGGTCTACCAGCCCAGGGGTAATAATATCACTAGTGATGTGGGCCTTCTCACATCAATCATCTGTCAAGGAAATGCCCCCACAGGCTTCCCCACAGACTCATCTACTGAAGGCATTTTCTCTGCCAAAGTTCCTTGTTCCAAAGTGACTGTAGCTTGTGTCAGGTTGATATCAAACTAGCTGGCACAGTTACCCATGCTTGACTAGCAAGGCTTCTATCTGCTGTCAGGTCTTAGGAAGTAGAATAATGTTCTATACTTGTCTCTGTATGTCTAAAGCTTGTAACAGAGCATCTAAAAATCCTGACAGCTTTGCCAAGATTTAGGCAGTCATTCGCTCGAACCTCCATTGTTATGCTTGGTCTATGTCAAATCCTCACCTCTGCTTCTTCCTAGGATAGAGGAGAGTTGATGCTGCAGGGAGACAGTGTTGTGTGCTGCAATAAGGATGACAAAGAGTAGAATGTGGGAATCACTTTACAGAGCAAGCATTGCTGATTCTTAGAGCCACTCCTGGACGACAGTGCCTGGAGCTACTCCTTCACATGCTTTATTGGGGGAGTCAGATCCTGGGAGGACTGAGCAGACAAGGTAGAAGGGGGAACATAGATTATGGATAAGAAAGCTGAGGATAGGGGGTGACAAGTGAAACCAATTGCTAGGTCTTGCAGGATGTCTGCAGGGAGACAGTATGGAGTGTTCACATCTCCCTTCCTGAGTTCCAAGGAAGCAGGTATCATTTGGCCAGCTGATCAACACTTGCTCCATAGGCTCTTACTCCCTCTCAATTCCAGCTTGCATCATCTGGTTCCTGCATCAGCTGTTGGAGAGGCTAGGTTCAAGACAACCCCGGAAGCATCTGCAGCTCAAACCAGAGCTTCAGGATGAGCCTGGGAGGAGGTTCTGGGTGGGTGGCCCTTTTCACATCCCTGCTGGCAACTTGCAACCCTGGGATTTTGGTTGCAATGGGTTCTGTGGCATCGTTTAGCTCCAAACACAGCTTCTTAGACATCAAAGGCAAGTGAGATGCTCAAGTTAGTTGCTAACTTGATTGTGTCCTGCAGGTATGATGAGTGAGGTCAGCATCCCAGAATCCTCTACCTTACAATTATAAGACAGCACAAGCCTGGGCTCAGGATTGCCTCAGCTGGGATGTAACTCATGCTGGATCTATGAATGCTCATTATTTATGTGTTTCTAATTATACTGTAAAAATTAATACTTCTGAGCAATTACTGTGCAAACTTTTGATATAATTTCATCTATGAATTTATTTAATACATTCTGTTTTATACTCTCTTCCCATGTAATTTTCTATGGTGAGTGGTTCACTATTTTATTCAATATTCTTCAAGCGCAGGTTTCACTGCCAATAGTATAATCTATAATCTGCATGCATAATCATTTATTTCTCTTTCCCTCGTGAAAAAACACATTGGCTACTTGTAATTGCCTTCATACGTCAATGTCTGTCAGTCGTGTTTGGCTCCTCCATGTTGTTAAAACAAACAACCCCCAGATCTCAATGGTTTAAAATAACAGATTTATTTTTCACTTACATAAGGGGTTAGCAAGAGATCTCTGCACATCACCATCACACTGGAACCAAGTCTAGCAGAACAGCTGCCCTCTCAAATGTCATTGGTTACCGTGCCAGAGGGAAAATATAGCTCCTAAGAGAGTCACATTGGCAATTAAATACATCCTGGAAGGGATGTGCATCCAAGCTGGTTGGTCAGATCTGGTTGCAAGGCCTCACCCAACCACAAGGGGGCCAGGAAGGGACTGGAGCACTAGACAGGGCAGGAGTTACTTACCAGGCATCTTTAAAAATGCCCTTGAACGAACTAAGCCCTCCAAGGATTGGCAACTGTCCGCTGGCATGCGCAGTATGTGGAGTCTCAAGGGGAGGGATCAGACTGTGTTTCTATGCATGTACTGGCACCTTGGAGTCCATTCCCTCCAGAGGAACACCTAACCCAGTCTGGATATTAGGATGAGGAAATCAGACTTGTCTGGAGTGGATGCTGAGCTAATCCACCTTGGGACCCTTGCCCTTTCCGGGGAAGGGATAGGGGCTGGGGCGGAGTGAGGCTGAAGACTGACTGGGAGGGTTCGGGAGGGGGGAGGGAATAGAAACAAGGGGATGCATGAATAAAAAAAAATGAGACTTTTTTCTATAAAAATTAAAAAAAAATGTCCTTGAACACAAATCTTTTATTTTGCTGTATTTTCTTCAAATGGGATGTACATACTGGGCAGATATATATGCAGGTAAAATACCCATACATATACAATATAAACAATTTTAGGAGCTTTTATAAGAAAATTGTTGGGATAGACAGTAAATAGCACACTTTTTATGTCATTGATGCATACACTGGAGTTTTTTGAGACAGAGTTTCTCTGCATAGTCTTGGAACATGATCCATAAACCAGGCTGACCTGGAACACACAGAGATCTACCTGCTTCTGCCTCCTGAGTGCTGGGATTCCTGGAATGCACCACCGCCAGCCACACTGGACCCTTGCTGTGACTTGAGACTTTTCTCTATAGTTGGCCTCCAGCCTTGGACTTCAAAGCTTCCAGAACTGATCCAAATCTCTGTTTTTCACAAACCAATTCATCTCAGAAATTCTGTTACACGTCAGAAATTGAATAACATTATGAAGGTGAATCCCTCTTCTTAAAAATCCATCTTCTGGCCACCACAACCCTCTCAGTGTTTCCTGCCTATTAATGAAGAGAATAAAACAGTGAGTAGACCCTGCAGCCTCATCCGACTTCTCCCCTCCCCCATCCTCCCTTCCATTCAGCCTCTTCTCCACCTTTGCCATCTCCTGCCCCAATCACCTCTTTACCTCTCGCCATCTTTTCTTTTTTCCTTTTTTGTTTCAAAAGCCAAATTTTAATAATTGTGTTGTGAAGTAGCCACCAGAGAAGACCGATGACCACACTGGGTGTTCAGGTTCCCAGTGCAGCACAGAGCCTTCCTCAGGGTGAGATTTTAAGCCCATAAAATCATGTTCTGGGTTGGCACACTTCAATTAACAAGAACAGTTAGCCAGAAGTAGAGCTACAGAAGCCAAAAAAACAAGGTTAGTACATTAGAGACCCCCCAGAACTATGGACTTTGATGGATTAGGGCTTTGTTTTTTGTTTGGCAGGTGATGCTGTCTATGTGCTGAGTTTTACAGCCTCAATGATACTTCCACCATGGAGTCAGTTGTGCTAAAGTCTTGGGGCCAGCTAATGTCTAGGGCTCTGTTACAATTTGTCCACAGTAGTAATAGAATAAAATATTAGCTTCATTCTCATTTTAGCCTGTTATTATTTACAGGTCCTGGACCAACCATGGGAACCTTGTTATAATTTCATGTTTTGAAATCTCATGATTGCCCACTTGGTAGAGACTATCATTTGACTATGAATGTTGTATTAGTCAGGTTTTCTTTTTAATAGTTACGACAAATATTTTTTAAAAAACAACTTAGGTGATGAAAGACTTGTTTTGATAAATGTTTAGGACAATCTTTCTCAACCTCCAAAGCTGTGACCCTTTAATTTCTCATGTTGTGGTGACACCTCTAAACCATAAAATTATACCGGGTTTCAGCACCAGTTGTTTTGTGTCTTGTCTTTGTCTGCAAAGAAGAACGCAGTATGCAGTTTGGATTTTTTTGTAGCAAGTTTATTAGAGCTCTCCAGTTGTTAGAAAATGGGAAGACTCTGACTCCTTGCCAGGAGCCGGCTTTTATACTTTTAAGCCTTTGTCTTTTACGTGTCCCCTTTTGGTTGGTTGTGGACTCTTGTCTGATATGACGCAGGGTCAGAGGGCTTGGCTCACAGAGTGGAAATTTATTGGGGGACATGTGTAGATATGTTGTTTATTGCCTCGGCCGCGCCTTGGTACCGGAAACCGGCGCCATCTTGCCTGCTTGACCGGGCTCCCGGCTCCCTACACTTCATAACTACAATTTTGTAACTGTCGTGAATATCTGATATGCAACCCTGTGGAAGGTGTGTTTGACCACTTCTCCAATGGGGCCATGATCTACAGGAGGAAGATTTCTGGCTTAGGAAGTTTTGGTCCATGATAAACAGGATTTGATGCTTTTAGGTCTGCAGCAAGGCAGAAGTCCAACAGATAGATGATGGGGAAAGCAAGCTATTTATCCCATGGCAGTTAGAGAACATAGGAAGAAGTCACAGGGAGAAGCCAGGGTCCCTTCAAAGGCACATCCCTATCATCCACTTCCTCCGACCAGAACCTGCCCTCCATAGTTCTTCTACCTCTACAAAGCCCATTCAAATCTTCATCAGTGAAGTGAATTAAACCATGTGTTAGATCAGAGTGCCCAAGAGCTAGTCATCCTTGGAAATGTCATCACAGATACATTCAGGGGTGTATTTTTCTGATCCCTTAGGTGTCTTTTAATCCAAGCAATATCACAATTATGATTAATCATCACACATATTATCAGAGAAGTGAAAAGAAATGTAACTGACACTTACAGGTCTCCTCTCTTGAAGATTCATATGTGTACATGTCATTTTCACTAACTAGACCCCTAATTCAAGCTTACTACACCCAAGGTTTATCAGAGATTCTAATACATATGACCCACTGCCCACCAAAGCATTCAGTATGATGATTCCATGAAGAAAAGCATCTCATGGGTAGACAGTCAAGATGATGTACTGAAGTAAAATTTGAGATTAGGAAGGCAAACTTTTGAATGCCATGAACTCTATAATACCTCCCCCTCTCCTGTCTCTCTCTCTCTCCCTTCCTTACCCCCCCCTTTATATATGAATTCAAAGTACTCCTAGCCAAGCTCTATAGATTAATTCATGACTAGTAATAGAGATTGGGGATAGTAGAAAAACAAAAAGATGTATAAAAGCTCACAGAGTTGTCTATTGGAGATTTTCTGAGACAACAAAGTTCAATAGGTCATTCATGAAGAGACTAGAAGAGACAAGTGGTGCCTCCCCTCACAGACTGCTTTGTTTTATGGAAGCTTGGGGATGTCTAGGCATCAGTGGCTATGGGTAGAGAAGGGCCATGGCTTTTCATGGACGAATGGAGGGCTTGAAGAGGCAGCATTTTTCATCAGATTAGGAAGCAGCTCATAGAAGCCTAAGTGGCATGCACTGGGTATGAAAGGTCACAAGTGAAGCCCAGAGAATGACTCCTGTCCCAGAACCCAGACATGGCACTTGGGTTACATAGTTGTGTTATTAGTGACTAGAAAAAGCTGAGGTCCCTTGGAAGTTTTTTAGCTGGAAAAAGAATCTTGATTCTAAGTACATGTAATGTTATCTTTCTGGTTAAAAGTAAGGGCAGACAGACATAGGATGGGTGTGTGGTGATGTTTTGTTTGTACTCTAATAAATAAAGCTTGCCTGAAGACCAGAGGGTAGAGCCACTAGTTAACCATAGAGGCCTGACAGTGGTGTCATGTTGTATTTGGTTTCTGGCCTGGACTTTCAGGTCTAAACCAGAGGTTAGACTGGCAGTCTGGTAGTCCCACAGAATCACAGAGATGCTTACATTAATTTTATGCTGATTGGCCTAGGGCCCAGGCATATAACTTGCTAACTCTTTACCCTTAAACTAACCCAACTTTCTTATCTTGTTTAGCCATACGGCTCGATACCTTTTCTCAGAGCAGCATTTCAGCTTCTTTCCTCTGTGTCTGCTGCCATCTCTTTGTTGTGTCTCTGTTGTATTCCTGTGGTGTCTCTTCCCTGCTCTGAGATGTTACCAGAGTTTTCTTAGTCTAGTAGCCCTGCCCACACTTCCTGTCTGCCTTTGGCCAATCAGCATTTTTTATTAAATCAGTAGGCAGGACAATTGTTTACAATAGAACAGAACACGATCTCACTATGATACAGTGTCACACACTTTTAATCCCAGCATTTGGGAGGAAGAAGCAGGAAGATCAGGAGTTCAAGGCCACCTTGGGCTACAAAAGATTGATCCAGTCTAAAAGAGAAACAGAGCCAGGCAGTGAAGGCTCACACCTTCAATCCCAGCACTTAGGATCTCAAGCCTTTGATCCCAGTACTTGGGAGGCACATGCCTTTTAATCTGAGCACTAGGGAGATGAAGAAATGATACGGCTGGGCAAAGAGAGAAGGGAAGAGACAGGAGTTTGCCCCTTAGGCCTGCAGATTTGGTAGAGGTAAGTCTCTCTAGTAGCTGGCTCCTCCGATTGTTCAGCATTTACCCCAATATCTGCCTCTGGATTTTTATTATTAAGACCAATTAGAATTTGAGCTACATGAGTGGAAAACTTTCACAAGCTAGAAAGGGTGAAAAAAACATGAATTATTAATATTGACCCAGGAGTAATATAGAATCCTGCTTTATATTTAGCTCATGAAATCTAGAAGTAATCACAATTGATAAGAATACAAATGACCACTTGGCCAACATATACCCCAATGTCTTTTCTCTAGCATTGTTAGAAGCCTTCTGAACCTTATATAGGAATAAAGGGATACTCGCGATCTTTTAAAGGATTGTTGCATTGAGGGCTGATAGTGCTTTAGTTATTTTTTGTGATAGTGGAAAAATATCATGACCAAAGTGACTTATGAGAGAAAGGGATGACTTTGTTTTATAGTTCCTGGAAGAGAGACTGTATCAGTGGAGAGTACCCTTGGCAAAAGGCAGCTGGAACAAGAAGCCACAGACCACATCCTCCACTACACACACAAAGTAACCAACTGAAAGTGGGGTGAGGCCATAAATTCTCAAATCCTTCCCACAAGGACCAGATCCCACTAGCAAGGCTTCACCTTTAAAAAAAAAGTCCATGACCACCCAAACAGCATCAGCAAACAGGAACCAAGTCTTGAAATATGTGAGAGACACTGTTCATTCAAACCACTACAGATAGGTATGTTTCTTTAGAAATGTCTACAAAAAATAAAAAAGGAAAAAGAAAAAGATCCAACCTCATATGCACTAAAAATACACAAATATACTTCAACTTATTAACTAGCAATGTAAATTTGACCTTGCGAAAAGAAAATATAACCTTAGACATATCCATATTTAAATTCATGGGAATGTGTCACATTTATGCAAAATGGGTTTTCTCAAGTTTCTTCCTTCTAAGCAGTGAGAGGGACCCAATTTTCTTTATTTTGCAGCTACGCTGCATTTATCAGCAGTTTTTAGGGTCACTGTGCTCATGTGTGTTGAGCCTGTGGGTGGAAAGGGACACACACAGGCTGAAATGTAGGAGGTTTGCATTGCTCAGATCTACATGTGGGCTATGCTGCTTCTACCATCTACTCTGTGGCTAGAACTCACTCTCAGGATCACATGGAACTGCTGTCAGCTTAGAAAACAAAGCCCAGCTGAGCTAACTATGGCGGTGTACACCCATGATCCCAGCACTCGGGGTGTGGGGATGGGTGGATCTCTGTGAGTTTGAGGCCAGCAGTAGAGAGGCCCATCCTTACTGACTTCATAAATTTCAACAAAACAACTATAACACAAATTTGAATTGTATTGAAAGAAGCTAAGAGCCAAATATCAGGGAAAGGTTGAAATATCAGAGAAAGGAAACACCACAGTCAAATCTCACCCAGCTATCTTCCAGCTTCCTCAGCTTCACTCTTGGTTGCTTCTCATTGCTGGGGTTTTCCTAAGCCAGGCTTAAAGACCCTTCTCGACCAGCTGTATCCCATCCAGGTTAGTATTAAAGGCAGAAACTACTCTGTTTAGTAGCCAGCCTTGAACTCTTGGAAACACTGAAAGTTCTGTCTCTGGAGTTGTGGATTAAGGGTATAGGTCACCACTCCTAGGCTTTCTCTGTGCTGGGATTAAAGGTGTGTGCCAATGAAGCCCAGTTTTTTGGCCTTGTACTCAAAGATCCAGAAATTCCTGAGCTATGTCTGCCTAGTTTTTGACTGTGGGTGATCTCTTGATATTCTAGGTTTATTAAATATGAAACATATCACCACAAACAACAACAAATACATGTTAGAGCTGGGCAATAGCTGAGCTGCAGGTGGCTTGCCCAGCATTCATAAGGCCCCAGATTCAGTCCCCAGAAACTACCAGGAAGAATTGCCAAGACGGAAGAGCAGTGAAGAACACTTACTGCTGTTGCCAAAGGCTTTGGTTTTGTTCCCAATGACCACAACCACAACTACCTGTAACTCTTGTTCCAGAAGATCAAAGACCCTGTGACCTCTGAAGGCATCTGAATGCACATGGTATACATAAACTCATAAAGGCACACATAGGTACAAACTCATTAAAATAGCTCTTAAAACAGAACCAAATAAAAACACGTTGCACATACTGAATTATATGCCAATCTTTTCAGCTATTAATTAAAGCTGTAAAAATTGTTTGTTCCTTCACTGGCAATGACAGTGAAAATCAGGCCTTGCCTGGCTGATTTTACCTTAGTGGGAGAACCACTTATTTTATTTTATTTGCATATGAACTAAGTATAATTTGATGAGATTTGTATAATGAGAATACAAAGTTGGTTACTAAACTAAACATTTATGCAGAATGAACAAAATATTTTCATTTAAACATGACAAATATCACTAAGTAACATTATAGCATTATATTTTAAAATAATTAACCTTTAAATACATAGCTTTGATACTTCTCCTCCTATAAATATACAGTCTTATTTTCCATAGATAATAGAAGGAAGAACCAGCTTTCTAACATGTCTTATCAAAACATTTTTCCTTGTGAGAAGTGGACACATGCCCCCATTCCTAACCCAGAGGCTATCTCCAACTAATAGCCACTTGCAGAAGAAAAATTAGTTTTCTCCAAGGAGTCTCACTGGGGAAGTGAATCACTTTTAAGGGAGGCTAACAGAACATGATCTCAATGTCATCTTTGGATGTTCTTTGTCTCATAATGTTACATCAGGAGTTCTATTCTGTTTTGTTTCCCCTGCCTTATAGGTTTTGGTGTATATATTATGACTTTCAGGTTTTTGTTTTTGTGGGATGCCTGTGTGTGTGTGTGTGTGTGTGTGTGTGTGTGTGTGTGTGAATATGTGTCTCTGTACTGATATGCTTTTCTATTTGAGATTTCCTTTAAATCTTTTTTCTTGTTTGGTTGTTTTGTCATATTCTGATTTGTTCATTTTTGATTTGTCTTATTTTATTGATTACTGTTTTTTTAGATTCCTAAGGAGAGACAGAAAGCATGTGGGTCTGGATGGAAGGGCAGGTGGGGAGGAACTGGGAGGAGTGGGCGAGGGAAACCATTACCAGAATATATTGTGTGAAAAAAATCATTTTCCAATAAAAGACAACTTTTTTGTGATTGATAGTTTTGAAAATTTTCATATTGTGGTTTATAAGCAACACTAATAGGTGAGTCTGTAAGGTTATTGTGAAATTTGAGAATATATGGTGAAGGATTAAGGATGATGCAAGTGTTTTTTGCAATGTTTGGTATTCCATCTGGGAACTGACATCATTCTTCCATTGTGTGATGACTGAAGAAACTCCATTTTATGCCAGGCATCCACCTTGGTATCCACCAGCTATTTGTCTCTCACTCCAGTTCCTGGAAAATAAGCTCCCAGTAACCCTGACTCAGTGACCCCCTCACATTCCCAAAAATACACAGCCATGATTATCTACTTGTTATGATAGAACAAACTGATATTTTTGCTTTTGTAACTTGCTTAAGCAGATACCCAAAGATTGTTTTGAGTCGCCTTAACACTTAAACTTGGCAGGACAGACCTGTTTTTGCTTGATTGTTCAGATGATGTTGAAGGTCTTCTTGTGGTTTTCATTTTTAAAAAAAAACCTTTGCCCATACCCCTCCTTCATGGCAATTTCAAATCAGAGACTGTTTGTCTTGCTAACAGCTAATCAATAAATGTTTTAATTATAATGGGATTGAGTCTATGCTATTTTCCAAAGGGTTGAAAATTCCCTAAGAGTAAGGATTCCTTACTGTACATTGCTTGGCCTCTCTCAGGACCTCCAAAGTTTAAACTTCCTCACATTGGTGGTAAATCCTCCTTTGCACCGGATCTAGGTCTTTAATCCACTCTGCAGAGGTCCAGCTGATTGGCAGCAGAGTATTCTGAAAGAAACTCCCTTTTCTGCATGGGTGTGTCTCAGCATATTGCCCACTCTACTGGGTCCTTGATCACTGACAGTGCTCTCCTCTCCTGTGCGGGCAGAATGTGTTTAGACCCTCACACACTTCAGTGGAGCCCATCACTGTTTTCTGAGTGCTTGGTTCAAGCAATTAATTCAGATGTAGCCTTGGCCTCTGCACCAGGGTATCTATCCCTTCTGTTTCCCTGCCCTGCACTGAAGGTTAGTTAAATCCCAGTGGCAGGCCTACTGTCAGACTCCCACATTCCCTGGTTGACCAGGCTTTTCCTGGCTGGACACTGGAGATGACAATAGAAGGAGGTAGAAGTGCCTTGGGTAAATAACAGATGCCCATTGTCCCTTAACGTTGAGGCTAGGTTGGACTTGGAATTAAAATATGTTGAATGTCTTTGTGGACAATAAGTGCCATCCTGAGCACATGTGTGGCTCCAGCCCAAGTCTTATGCAAAGCTCATAAAAAATTAAAAAGAGAAACAGGTGAAAAATAGGAAAAAATCAGAAACCTCTAAGTAAGAGAAGAAACCAATTGAACAACATTAGAATGAGGGGCTGAAGCAATGGCTCAGTGGATAGAGTGATTGCTGTAAAAACATAATGGCCTGAGCCAAGAGGGTTGAGGGGAAGCAGACTAGCAGACCTGAGGAGCTCGATGACCAGCCAGTCTAGCTGAAATGGCATGTTCCAAGTTCAGTATGATACTTTACCAAATAACAAAACAGAAATTGAAACAACAACAAAGTATGATGTCAGTCCACAGAGGAAGACATCCAAGTTCAACCTCAGGTCTCCACATGCACACACACGGATGCATATGACCTCCCCTCCTTCAGGTAACATACATGTAATACACAGACACATACATAGGAAAGGTTTGCATAACAGTGGATAAAATGAGGCATGTATGTAAAGAGTGTGAGAAATGAGTTCTGTTTGAAGACCATATTTGGGCCAAATTAATGAATGCATTTATTAATCTTTAAAAAATCATATAACAACAACTTGTGGTTCATTTTGCCTGCCAGTCATTTTAAGACAGGTATTTTGGAGCATCAAAGCAACCAGTATGAGAAGGCAATTACCAAACCTGAAAAAGAATATTGTGTGACTGAAATAACTCAAGGGCTAATTGCAAATCCAAGGATTGTAAATGAAAACAGCATTATTCCCTGAAACCAATAAAAAGTAAATTTGATTAAAAAAATCACCTAATGTATGTATAACTACCATCATTTGCAAATAAAATATGTAGAACTTAGTGATTTGGAAAACTTTCCCGATGTCCTGGGAAGATGTAAATGCTATATATATATATATATATATATATATATATATATATATATGTACATATATTTATATATTTATAGCAGGTTTGTGATTAAGTAATGTAATTTTAAGGAACTTAATATTTTTTATTTTATTGGACAGCAGAGATAAGTCTCTCTTCCCAGAGTCATTTAATGTAAAAAAATCAATGTCAATGTCTTCATCTTGAAGCATTAAGGGCACAGTTTTTAAGCTTCTGTCACCCTTTATGAAACCATTTAAATATCACTTTTAGGTAAAGGACAGACTTAGAAACAGATCGATCTTCAAAAACAATTCACGGAAACAAATTGCATGTTACAAATCATTTCTAGGCAGGATACCGCAGAAACAGAGACTTGGGTTAACCCCTCTCTCATTCCAGCATGAGTCACAGCGGGACACAGGTTACCCTAAGTCAGGTATCATGGTGCACACCAGTACCCTGGTCTGTACTCAGGAAATGAGGCAGGAGGGTCACCACAAATTACAGGCCAGCCTTACCTAACAAGGTCCTGGCTATAGAGGGCCACAAATAGAGACTGTTTAAAAGCCAAACGTTTCTCAGGTACCAATAACAGAGATTTCTTCAGCTACTTTGTTCATCTCCCTAGTAAAAGGACATCCAACAAAGGACTGAAAGCTATCAGAAGCGAGGGACTTAAGTGTTCTGACCTAGTATTTTCCTCTCCACATTACCCATGGAACACAGCCATCCCCGCTAGAGGGCTGGGAGGTTGAGGGTTGAGACAAAGCAAACTTGAATAACAAAGGAGAGGAAAGGAATCATTATAAAAACAGATTAAAGTAGTGATATGCTTGCATCGTGTCAGAGATGCTGTGAAGTACAAGGCCCCTGGCTTGACTTGTCAAACACCGCTAACCTGGAGGTGGGGATAACAGATGAATTACTTGACCCAAATCAGAGGATCTCCCTGCAGATGTGACCTTGGCACGTTCGTCCCTTTGCTTGCTCTCTGAAAGTGAATCAGAAGGTATCCTGCTGCCAGTCACCTTCTCAACTGAACCTCCTCTGAAACTACTTTGTCCCAGGGCTTTAGTCCTTCCCGATTCCCAGGGCTCTCTCTCTACCCATCTTCTTTCATGACAGGATGAAAAAGCTGGTGGCTTTTTTTTTTTTTCTTGATCTCCAGTCTATTTAAGCAAGCAGGCTACAGGCCTATTTCAGCCTGCAATTTGGGAGCACTTTTTATTTATAGACTGTATCTCTCTATCTGCTTTCTCTAATACCTGTTTCCACTTGGTATTCATTGGTGTGTTAAGCATCAATCCATTGGCAGCATAGGGGTACCAGATGACCCGGTTCAAGGGGTTGTACTTGGCTTATACTGGGATGTCAAACCCCTTAAGCCTTTATATTGGGCTGGATTGGCATCCATTGATATTAGATGGACCATTACCATTGTTTTTCAAAGAAAATGGAAAATCTTTGTGCACCAACAGGGCCATGGATGGGAGCAGCCCAACAAGGATGAAAACAGAGGGGCTGTTATTTGAGTTCGAGGTGATGAGGATTGAAGGTCATCAAGTCACAGAAGTAACATGTTGAAAGGGCTGAATTTGCCAGTGAGAAAGCTCAGCTTTAATTTTAGGCGCTAATATAAGTAACCCTGTCTTGTATTTGCGCCCATCTCCTGGCCTCTGCGGAGAACAGGAGACAGGTCAGCTCTTCTCGTCTTCAATCTCTGAGCCACCCCGTCCCCACAGCCTCTTCTCCCCAGCACTTCTATCTAGTCTGTCAAAAATCCTTTCAGGACCACTCAAGCCTAGCAGTCGTTTCGGGTGTCTATTGGGCCTCTAGAGAAAAATCATATAATCATGCCCAACAAATGGCGAAAGTGTGGACCCGTACCCCATTCCCACCCCCATTGCCTTGTCTCTAGATGCCATCACTGTAGGACTTGCTCCGGCCGCTGGCGTTAATAATTCTCTAAGTAAGAAATAGTTCTCTTTCTTAAGTCTCATATGATTCTAAATTCTACTCACATGATGTAATACTCTAAGCTCATGAAGACACTGATGTGCGGGTCTTTTATCTGAGAGACTGCCCAGCTGGAGATAAAGACACTGTGTATTCCACATACCCACTGGTCTCTAGGAAGCCCTCTGATGGGGACTGACTGGAGAGGGCACTAAACCCTCTTGGTCTGCCCTACAGTTCTGTGTCTCTAATTCTTCCAAATGCCGAGTCTTCTGTCCTGTGGAGGCTGGTCTGAACAGAAAGCTCTAGTTCTGCTCTTTACACATCTGTCACCCATTTAACTCGATGAAGCCAGACCAACAAATGGAATTGTCTCTGTCCTGAACTTTGTGGGGACTTCTTGAAGCCACTTTGGTGGCTGTGAGAGATCAATTGGTATTACTTTGTCAGGGCTGAGATGATAAGATACTGTGGCTTACACAGCAACAAAGTATTTCCCCTACTTCTGGAGGCTGAAGTCCAATACCGAAGTGTGAGCAGGGTTAGGGAGGTTTTCTTACCTCCATTTCACTCTGTCTTTATGTGACCTCCTTCTGTGCCTGTGCACCCTTGGAATTTTTTTTTTGGGGGGGTGACCAAATACCATCTTCTTAATAAAGACAGATTGGATTATGGCCCCCTTAAAAATTTCACTCTACCTTAACTGCTGCTGGTGGCTGTTCAGATATTGATTTAGTACAGTGCTGGAGGGGGGATTGTGGACTGGAAATTACAGGAACAGAATGAATTAGACTTAATTTTCTTAGAGGAAGAAAACTTAGAGTCAAGAGGGCACTGAATGAATACTCCTCTGCCCTGATTTTATTTCCCCTGGGCTGTTTATACCAAGCAAAGGGGAGGGGCAAGTGCAGACATGTAAACACTTCTTCAGTTCTCAAACATAAGACACCTGGTAATCAAATCTTTGGCCAAAGCATCCAATTTTGCAGACTTGAAGGAGTTGGGGTACAAGCTCAGATTCTCTGACCTTGAGTCAAAATGGAAACAAGCCACAAACTGGAATCTTTGTGGGAACCTACAAACCACTTTAAAAATGTTATCTCTAAATACAGCCTGAGAAATCCAGGCTGAGAGGTTCTGCATATGAATTTTAAGGGGTTATCAACAAAATGAAATGGCTGTGGCTGAGGTTAGCTGGCAGTCAGGGTAGGTGTCTAAAAACACAATTTAAGTGGCAAGATTCATAGACTTGAATGAGCTAGTAAAATTCAGAGTCCATTGGTGCTAATTCAGGGCTTTGTAAACCCCCCATCCTGTGAGATTTCAGAGACAAACTGATTCACTTTTCCAAGCAGCAAATCTGTCTCTTGTGGTTCCAAGTTTCGCTCTACAACCTGGGAGAGGACTTTTTTTTTTTTTTCTTTAAATGACATTACAAGGACTTTACAAGTCCCCTAGCTTTAACCCCATATTACTAAATTAGAAAGAGTTAGCGACTTCTGTGTCTATCCTAGTCAAATTGAGCAGAAAATTGAGTAATTACTTGTTTGCTTAAATTACACAAACAATTATCTTAACAGTCCACTTTGTTTTGCTTTTGTGGATCTAATTCCTGCCTGGCTTCAATAGTATGTCCCTTTAGGTTCAGACCATTTAAAGAGGCGATTTTGATGAGGCAGTATTGATTTAGCTCGTTTGCTGTCAAAAGACTAACATATTTTAAAAGATCAAGGGTAAAAAAAAATATTCTTTTAAACTTACAGCTTTAAAAAAATTATGTTAGCAGCCAGTGAAATGGCTTGGTAGGTAAAGATGCCTGCAGGGCAGAAAAATAGAGCCAACCTCTTCAGATAGCCTTCTGAGCTTCACTGTGGGTCATGGAACTTGTGGGCACATGGGTGGGCACACAATATATACAAACAAAATCAATAAATGTGAAAACATTACAATTATGTTATATGTAGACTGGCTATTTCCATCCTTAGTCTCACATTGTTCCCAGTTACAAGGCAATTTTCTCTTTAAAGATAGTGAGAAATATTCTAAAATTTTTGAACATCAAAATTTAGGAGGGAGACAGAAAAGATGTAGGTTAAAAATGCCCCCAAAATAAATTACCTCAATTATTATTATTTTTAAATTTTCTTTTGATTTATTCTTTGTGTCTTTCACATCATGCGTCTTTACTGAATTCATTTCCCAGTCCTTCGAATCCACCCTCTGCCTTTTCACCCCTCACACACAAAATAAAATAAAATCTAAGAAAAACAAAACAAAAAAAAAAAAACAAAGAAAAAAGGAAGACTCTCATTATGGAAGCTGCAGTGTGACACAGTGGATCATGCAGCGAACTCTTTCGTCCATATATCTTTACTTGTGTTTGTTGCAAAGTCATTGGTCTGGTTCTCAGCCTCTGGTTTCTGCTACGTTATAGATTCTGGACCCTCACTGGGACTCCTCTTGGATAACCTGTGTCATGGAGATCTTGCGGCTTTGGATCTTCAGGACTGGTCCCTTTACATGCTCTAGCAGATCACAGATGGGGTGGATGAAAGGGTGGGCCAACTCATAAGCCTGTTTCTGGGTCTGGGTAGTTGTAGGGTTGGTCAGTCCACCAGCTCACCCTTGTCCTCACCGCCAGGGTGAGCTCTCCAGCATTTCTCTGGCTAGTTCACCCCTAGCAATGAGGAACAAGGGACGGGGTCTGGTCTCCTTCAAAGCCAGATCTACAAAAATTACCTTGATTATAATGCTTATTTTCTTATCACCTTCATTGGTATAAATTTTGAGTAACAGCTCTGGTGATTTTTGTGGGATATTGCTAGCTAATATGATTCCCTAATCCTGATACTGTAGAAAATTTAGGCTATTTCTATATGCATTAGTAAGTATTCCCAAAGATAAAGCCCAATAATGTATATAATCCATATGAAATATATAACAGTGCCAGGCACAAAGTACAGCATTGTTGAATATTTAACTATGCAAAGATGTGTTGCATGTGTTTAATTATGTAAAGATTTGTTGTTTCACCTTGCCTGCCTAAGGCACCTGATTGCTCTAATAAAAAGCTGAATGGCCAATAGTGAGGGAAGAGGTATAGGTGTGATTTCTGGGCAGGAGTTGAAATTTAGGTTCAGGGAAGAAAGACACTGGGGCCAGCTAGCCAGCCAGGGAAGAGGCAAGAAAGTAGAACATACAGAATGAATGAAATGTAAAGAGCCTCATGGCAGAATGTAAATAAATAGAAACAGGTTAAATTAAGTTATAAGAGCTAGTGGGACAAGCCTAAGCTAAGGCTGAGCATTCATAATTAATAATGTCTTCATGTTTTTATTTGGGAAGCTTGTTGGTGGCCCAAAGACAATTCCAACTACAGTAGAGTCCTCTATTGCTCCACCAAAGAGCTGCAGTCCCCTGACCTCATTTAGCGATACTATCAGCTTTCTGGTTTCTCTTCTGCTGCAGATGCCCCTGAATTATCTATTTCTCTTAGGGACACATTGGTGTCTCCATTGATGGCACCTGTCTCCTCACCTCCCCTTCTACTCAGATGTCACTTACTGTTCAGTCATTGTAACCATTAAAATTTAGAAGAAACTTATTTTCTACTGTAGTGGAATTATGTTGTTACATTGTAAATAATTGTCCCACCTGCTGGTTTAATAAAAATGCTGATTGGCAGAAGGCAGACAGGAAGTGTGGGTGGAGCTACCAGACTAAGAAAAGTCTGGGAACAAGAAAAACAGAGCAGATGCCAGAGAGAAGCCAAAGAGATGCCACAGAGATGCCAGAGAGAGCTGGGTGAGTCACCAGCAGAAGCAGAAGAAAGTAGCTGAAATATTGCTCTGAGAAAAAAGTATTGAGTCACATGGCTGAACAAGATAAGAATTATGGATTGAGAAAAAATGAAAGAGTTAGCAAGTTATATGCCTAGGCCTTAGGTCAATCAGTATAAAATGAATGTAAGTGTCAGAGTGTCTCTGAGGGTCAGAACCTCAGGGCTAGGCAGGAAAGGTGAGGCCAGAAACTTACTACTACATCCAACCCAACTCCCAAATGAATGATAGAAAGTGGGGTTGTTTATTTTCCTGACAGTAGGAACCTTTTCTGTCTTTTTTTCTTTCTTTCTTGAATGGGCTAAAGCAAAGTCCTGACTCCACTGAATTTCTTCTCTGTAACTCCAACATTGGAGTTACAGACTCCAATGTTCTGAAAAGTCAAGTTTACTAATGCCAATAGTCTATTTTATTAATGGTGTATTACTTTGCAGTAAAGTTAATTTATATAATGGTAGTGTGAAATATAGATTTACTTCAGAAGTAAAGTAAGAGAGATATCAGAGTTAACAAATTTTAACATTAGGTAAAGACATGCTACCCATGTTATTTTGCAGCTAGCATTCAGAGATCAGCATTTGATGACACAGAACCCACTCAGACATGCACTCAGAGTGGCCACCCTGTCCAGCTGTTCTGGTACCTTGCAGAGGATGAAGTCATGGCCAGTTATGTTAGCTCTTTCTCTTAGTAACTGAAGAGAGTAAACTTAGCTCAAGAAACCCCATTTTGTGTTCTAGTAGCCATTTTCTATTATAAAGGTAAAATAAAGTTCAGTTTTACATTTCTGGCAGGGGCTTGCCCAGTTCCAAGAAAGAATGAGCTAAACACTATCTAAGGATACCTGGATGATTCAACCCTAAGGCAGTAAACTGGCCACCCCACCCAGGTGGGGTCCAGGAATGTTAGGCTGTAAAAAGTTCCTAAGCACAAATCAATCAGCTGCACACTTGTACCCTTGACCCCAAGTAATCTTGTCTTGTGGTTTTTGTCCATATAAAGCTTGTGTAATTTGGGGTACTCAGCTCTTCCTTGTCTTGTATGTACATATACATCAGGTGTGGGGAACAAGCTCCCTGCCTGGCTTGTATTGTATTGAACAATAAACCTTGCTGTTAGATTTTGGACATCTCTGTCTTGGGTGGTCTCTCTGGGGTTTAAGCTTTAGGAAGAACAGTAACCAACTGCTATTTCTCAAGCTGAGTGAAGACCTCAATTTAATCAATAAAATGCAAAGCATAGCTGTTCACTAAAGGTTTCCCCCATTAGATCTGAATAACTAGAATGAAATGTTCTTTACTAACAATTGCTAGATTGTGTGTGGTCTTAGTTTTAATCAACATATAATACTTGTACCTATTTATGGCATAAAATGTTACTTTATAAATGCTTTCTTTTATCAAGCATCAAACCAGGGTAATCAACATTTCCAACTTCTTAAAAATTATGGCTTGTTTGTGGTCTTTGACTGCTCAAAAATTATTGAAACAAGGAATCAAATCAAAAGAAGCCATCTTTTCAAATTGACAATTTTTCCTTAAATTTATGGGTGAAAATAGATTTCTGTTCTAATTTTATTTTTGTCTCTGTCTATTGGTTGTTTTCCTCTGTCTTTCTTTTTGTAATTACTAAGTAAATTTAGTCATTTTCTGAGTTTTTCCCCTGGAAAATTTTATTTTTAGACCTTATCATTTGCTTTATGAGTCTTTAGCATTTGCTAAGCATTTGACAATTAGACGTTTACATGTATATATTTCCATTTTTCTTTTTATTTATTCTTCTCTCATACAATATAATTTCCCCTCCCTCCCCTCCTCCTAGTCCCCTCTCCCTCCTCCACCAGATCCACTGCTCCTCTGTTCCTTTCAGAAAAGATCAGGCTTCCCAGAGATATGAACCCAAGACAGCAGAACAATGAGCAATAAGACTAGGCATAAATCTTTTTATCAAAGCTGAATGTGGCCATCCAGTAGGAGGAAAGGGTCTCAAGAGAAGGCAAAAGAGTCAGAGACACCTCTACTTCCACCGTTAGGGGTCTCACAAAAACCCCAAGCTAAACAACCACAGCATGTATGCAGAGCGCAGACCCATGCAGACTCTGTGAATATTCAGTGTTTCCTTTCTTCTTTGTTTTATATTTTCAGATTAGTTATATGTTTAGGTTATTTACATGCTACATAATATACTCTTGTATTTTTCATTTTACTGGCATATTCGACATGTAGAAATTTTAATGCACTGTAAAACTGAGATAACTGTTTCTATCTTAGTATTTATGTGAACACATTACTCAAGTACCATGAAGCTGGTTTTCTATCTTTTCTGATTTTGAACCAAATGCTATAAATTATTTTTCTCAGTTAACTTTTTTCCTTTTTAAACCTAGTTTTAATTAAAAACCTTACAGCTTTCTCCTCTCAGGTGCCTCATCTCCAAAATTCATGGCTTTTTTTTTTTATTAATATTGGCACATATACAAGCTAACTTTTCTTAATCAAACGAACAAACTCCTTTACACATGTTCATTTTCCTAGGGTCTCTTCTAAGAGCTGGTAGGAAATAACAGGTATAGAATAAAGAAGTTTGGGCGAGCCAGTTAGTAGAATTAGGCTATATGATGTGAGTAAAAGAGCCCTCCTTACTCCTCAAAGATCTTTGTGTGCTGGTGGATATTCTGTACCTGAAGCTGGTGCCCTTTTTTGCAAGATGTGTAGGCAGCTTGAATTTGGCTGGTGTTGGGGGTGGTGGTGGTGGGGGAGAGCAAGACTTCTCAGAGGAAATAGTAAGTGAAGGGTTGCTGGGAACCAGCAACTTGAAAGGTTGGCTGAGTCTAGAGAGTCTAAAGTGGCTGAGTAGAAAGAATTGTGCCATATCTTGGGCAGAAATGGATCTCCTATTGGATGGTTTCTAATCCGTTGTCCATTCTCCACCTCCTTTTGCCCAAGGGTGGAAATATTGTATGCTAGGCAATTTATTAGGCATTTTGTATCCATTGTTTTATTTAATTATACGTAGAAACAAGCCCGCTGGTTAGAGCTGCCCAATTAATTTTTATAGACTCTTGAGTATGTGTATATAAAACATTTTATAATATATTATTTAATGATGTTTCATCCCCTGAATGACACACTTGAAGATAGATAGTGGTTTTGCCAGTTCCTGGGCATTTAGTGCTTCTATCTACTTTTTCTAATGTTCACTGTAGTCAGATGCACATAACAAAAATATAATCCTAGTCATCTTCAGGGTATGGAGTATTCACACTACTATCTACCTCCACAAATCTTTTCAACTTGCAAAACAGAGAAGTTATGAAACAAAAACTCCCCATACCTCAGTCACACTTTTACAAGATTTAATTTTTACTTAGCCTTAATACTCCAGCTACGGTAAGTAATAAGGGAGTGCCTATGGATAGCAAGCAAGTGGGTATTTACTGTTCAGGCCTTTTCCAAATACCTCGAGAATATCCACTCACATTCAGCTAGCATGTGCTATGCACGTGGGAGAGATATATTTGTGGAATGTATTTCGGTACTACTTAACATTTCCGATTAACTCTTGTCATTCTGGATGGAATGTTACAAACGTTCCCCTGGAGCAAAAAAAAAAAATCTGACACTAGGTTTAAAAAAGTCTTCCTTTTAGCCACTTTTAGACAAGGACGCTGAAGCAAGTTATTTGTAAATGATCAAGAACATAAAAAGTGACTCAACCCAGTTAAGATCTTCCTTTCCCTGGGAACTGATGGTCAGCTCCTAAAGACTTAGGAAGCAAAGATTCTAGAGGGCAGTTTAGGACTCATTCCTCTCAGAAGGGTGGACAAGAGGCGTGGCCTATGGTAGGCGGTTCCTTGGGGCGTGGTCTCACTACGACAGGGCGTGGCCGGCCGGCCGGGGCGGGGTTCGCGCCGGCAGCGGGCGCGATGGCGGCGGACGGGGACTGGCAGGATTTCTATGAGTTCCAGGAGCCGGCTCGGAGTGTCCAGGACCAGGACAACTGTAACGCGAGCCCCGAGGCCGGAGCTGGGGCACTCGCGGGCGGCGACAGCTTCCCGGCCTTGGCCTGCAGCCTGGAGGAGAAGCTGAGCCTGTGCTTCCGCCCCTCGAAGGACGCCGAGCCCCCGCGGGCGACCGTGAGGCCCATCACGGAGCGCAGCCTCCTGCAAGGGGACGAGTGAGTGCGGGCCCGGGATCGGGCGGGAGCGGTCCCCACCTCGCCCTGCCCCCGTCACTGCCAGCAGTCCGAGCAGGCCCCGCCCCGCGCCCTCCTTCCTCCTCAGCAGCTCCCAGCCCCGCCCCGAACTGCCGGCCTGGCCAGCTGGAGTTTAAAAGTCCCCTACCTCTGCCTTCTCTTGAACCCTCCTGCAGATGCCTGTGTGCTGCCTTGCAGGAGACCCTGCCTCCTGGAGCACGTGTGGCTCATGCATTCATTCATTCATTCATTCATTCATTCATTCTTCATTCATTCAACTCGGTTCGATTATAAAGTCCCTTGCCAAAGGCTTGGCACTGGGCATTACCAAAGTTGTGCATTGCTTCTTTCAAGTAGGACACAAAGTGGGATGGGGCAGGTTTGTTAAACACATTTTGTTTTTGTTTTTTGGGTGTGATGAGTGCTTTGATAGATATTTCTACCGGAGATGGAAGGTTTCAATGGGAATATCCGAATGAAGACTTCTTAGAGAAAGCATCCGCACACTGAATCCTGATGGAGTTAGGTGCAAAGGTGGAGGGGGTGTAAGGTACCGTCGAAGTCACAGAAGTCTGTTAGGACCACAAGAGCAAACTGCCACGGAGACAGAAAGTGAAGGGTGACTGTAACTAATGACAAGCATCCAATAGTGTATCAGGAAGACCAGTGCACAGCAGGCAATGGCTACAGAATCTTCTATGTGATTAGTTTCAGTGAGGACATTCCCAGGAGTTGATGAGAGCACTTTATTTAAACACCTTGAACCCCAATTGTTGTTTGATTACATGAAAGTTGTAATCATGTACCACGATTTTGACACAAAAGATAGTTAAAAAATGGTGAGAGCCAGTCAGCTAGAGTGTTTTGTTTGGAGGGAGAGAGAAGAGGCTTAGAGAGGCCACAAGAGCACTGAGTACTTCTAGAAGGCTGGGTGGGACCTGTTTGCATAGCATTGGAAGGGTGGAGGAACTAGAGGTTACTGGGGAGAAAAATTTAAAAAAATAATTACATTTTGTTAGTTTTGTATGAGTACTTGTATGAGTGTGTAGCAAGCTTGTCCAGTGTGGTGGCACATCTTTGAAAGTCGACTACTTGGGAATCATGGGCCCTTTCTTCCCACCAAGTGGGTCCCAAGTTGTTGGTTTCAAGGCTTCACTGGTGAAGCCCTGTGAGGAATTCTTGAATGATGGTAAGATTCATGGTATGAAAAGAGCTTTACTTCCTTAAGGAATTAGGAGATTTGTCAGAAAGAGCAAAGAGACAGAGAGAGAGCATATGCAAACACAGATGAAGAGCTCTGTTCCAACACCATTCCTTTTTATTATTTCTTTTGCCCAAGGGCAGAGGAGGGGTAAGTTTATGATGGGATTTTAAATACAGAGATAGATGTGCAGAACATAACAAAAGGTGACTTTTGTGGAATTTCTCAAAGATAATTTTTTATGTGTAGATTTAACACTTTATAATTAGTAAGATATATTACATATTCTGGATTTTAAAATTATATTTATGAGTAACTGACTTAAAACAGACTTAAGATTCTTAGAAGACTATTTTTGCTTCAGCTGGACATTCTGGAAAGTTTATTTTAGCCTGTGCTTCAAATTTAGATAGCTGTAAAAATCTAAACTATTTTGTTGCTTTTCCGGTTTTGTTTCTGGTAGCTCAGGCTGGCCTTGAACTTGCTCTGCAGCTTAGGCTGACCTTGGCCTCCTGACCTTCCTGCTGCCCTGCAAGTGCTGGAATTACATGAATCCTTTTGTTATTGTCCCAATTTGGAGATAGAGTCTCATCATGGCTCATGCTAGCCTCAAACTTTTTTTGGTAGTTGAGGTTGACCTTGAACTCCTGACCTTTTTCCTGTACCTCTTGAGTACTGAGATTCCGGTTATGCACTAACACCCCGTTTTCTGTGGTGCTGGGGTTTGATTCCAAGGCTAGGCAACCATTTTAGCATTTGTGTTTTATCTTTGGTGCCTCTCCCCCCATTGCCTTTGATAATGGTTTTTAGCAGGTGCTGTGTTGGTGAGAGTGTCTATTTCCTGATTTGGGAGTATGTGAGGAATTTTTTAAGAGCTAGGACTCACTCCTCTTTGTCTCTTCTCTTTGGTTCTGTTTTTGCTTATAAGGGTCCAACTCCAACCTCTTTCAATCCCTTTGCCCACTTGACTCAGATCTTTACCCTGACTTCCTCGAGCCTTGCTTTCAGTTTCTGTCAATATGGATTGTACTTATCTGCTTCAGGACAGTGTCCCCTGGACTTTGGCTGGGAGGGGATCTTCCACCGCTGTTTATGGTGGGTCATAATATTAATGATAAAGACAAGGCAGCTCAGATGTCATGACTAGAGAATTCTGGAAATCTCTGAGGGAAGTTGGCCTTAGGTCCTTCTAGCCACAATTGTTCTGACCTTGGGAGAAAGAGACACCTGTGTTTATTGTCCTGTTTTCTTAGAAGCTGGAACCCACAGCTGCTCCTTCCACTACGGATACTCCACTGTCTGTCTTATAGCTTCTTTAAAGAAGCATGTGATCAACAGACAAAACAACTCCATCAAACCTGGTCCTCCTCACCTTTTAGAATAGTCCTTGTCTCTATCCAGGGTTAGGTATATAGTCAGTTGTTAGTGTTGGAAAAGTTGTGGCCCAGGATGTTCAAACTCAGCAAGTGGCTGCTGTTGCCCTACCTCTGGTTCATTAACACTAGAGAACATTAGGTTCCAATGGGAGGCGATCTGTGGGAGCCATCCACACTGAGATGTACAGGGTGATGGCTGTGTTGGGTGATATAGATCCTGCTTTCTAGGGCTTTTTTTGGTTTCTGTTTTTCTTGAGGTTGATTTGGTTTTGGAAGCCGCATACCCCTTGGGATGTTAGACTTCTGGCAGCTTCTATTCTTAAGCATAGAATCCCTGTTTATTTAATCAAGCATGTTGCTTTTTTAGTTTTAAACTTTTGCCCTTGCTAGAATGGTTTGTATTCTGATTGCTGACAACTTGGGGAAAAAAAAAAAAAAAGCTTATCTAAATAGCTCATGGCTTATTAGTTACAACTAAATAATTTTAACTTAAAAGAATGTCACTTGTTAGTGTAGTCCCCCAGTAAGTACTCAGATGTGTAGTGTTTAACCCTTACTTATCCTAGCTAAATTTCATCTTCTTGATACTTATGTTCCTTCCCTGTAAAACATCATGTTTTATTCTGCTGGTTATTATTTTGGTAGCAAGCCCTGAATTTTGATCATTAAGTCTGCTGCTGCCTTTGTCCATGGTTTATAATATTTTTCAGTACAATATGTTTGACTTAATGCTTAAAATGTTGGAGCTGGAAAAAGGTGCTTACTTCATGCCTAAGCTTCATTTTGTAGTTGGGCAGCAGATACCCAGGCAAGGTCAAGGAACTTGGTCAAAGACTGCCTCATTATTTGAGGGAAAAGGAATATACGATTCATATGATTCTATTTCCTGAGTCAAAGTCCAATGCCTCTTGGTTGTACCCCATCACTCCGGACCCCAGATACTGTTTGATAAGAAGATGGGTAATTGCATTGATGGTGTACCCTGCCTGCATTTATGTGATCCTCACACTTTCCCCCTCCATCATCCTCAGTCCTTATCCTGTTACTTTACAAATATATATAAAATCCTGTTCTCATACTGAGACTGAATCCTTTCTCCAGAAAATATAGCATATCTTTGGAAAGCAGTGTGTTTACTTTGTCTGGGTTTTTGGAGACAGTACTGAGATTTTCCGTGTTTTCTGGCTCTTCACTTGGAAAATGAGGATAATAAAGGTTTCTGCTTCCAATGTTGTTTTTGAGGATTACATGAATCTGTATATTTTCTTGTGCGTGTATACATCTATTTCCATATATCTGTACTATTTCTTTTTTACAGTTAGTTACTTGTGTATGTGCCTATGTGCTCTGTCATTCTGTGTGCTCTATAAACTTCTTAAACAGTGTCCTGTGCAAATCAGTCCAATTATATAATTTTTTATGACTTTAATTTTGTTGATATTTTTCTAAGAAACAGTGCACCTTCTGTTCATTTATTTTATTTTTTAAATTACTCATTATTCTGGGCCTTTTTAAAATTTTTAACAAAAAGCTGTGTGGAGTGTTATATTTCATTGATTGGTGTTCTTCTGTTTAAGGATTTGGAATGCCCTGACAGATAATTATGGGAATGTCATGCCTGTGGACTGGAAGTCATCCCATACGAGGACATTGCATCTGCTTACTCTAAACCTCTCAGAGAAAGGGGTAAGTGACCAGAGTGGCTGCGTAGCCACTGCTGATTGTGGGCCAGTAGGGGCAGTGTCTCTTCTCTTAGCACATGTCTGTGGAGCTGGCCACACTCTTGCTGTCTTGCATCCACTGCTGTCTCTCTGCTGTGCAGTCTTGCCATTCCTCCTGTGTTTATATTTGCACAGCTGCTAATGTCACCAGTGATCTCCGCTTCCTTCTACTTACACAACCGAACTGTGATATTTTCAGAACCCTGCCCTTTTATTTAATATATTGAGGGCACTGGGATATCAGCAGGGAGTAAAGGTTATGTAATTTAGTTATGCTAGGCATCACGTACATCCCTGTGAATATTGGGGAACCATTAAAAGACATTTCTGATCTTGACTTTGTGTGCATATATGCATATATATGTACATTCGTGTCTGTGTGTTTGTGTGTATGCACACGTGTAAATTTTGTGCATTTATCTGGTGATAGGCATTAGTTATTCATCTCAGTTTTTTCCTGCCTTAGTTTCTGAGATAGGGTCTCTTATTGAATCTGGAGCTCACTAGGCTGGGCAAGCAGTGAGCTCCAGGTACCCTCTCGTCTCTCTCCCCAGCACTGGAATTACAGGCTTCATTCTGTCATGCCTGGTTTTTATGTGGGTGCTTTGGATCAGAAGTTATGTCCTCATGCTTGTGTCTCCCCACCTTGGTACCTTCCCATTGCTGATTTTTGACTTTTTAATGACTGTTCATCCTGATAGTGTCAGATGAAAATACCTTATGTAACAAGTGTGAACACGGAGATGCGATGGCTAGGGGGCCAGGATAGGGAAGAGAATGATTTGAAGTAGACACTCACAGAGTTAAATATGTTTAAAGCTGATGAGGAGTATAGCCAAGTTATTTAAATTTCAATTCCTGTTTTAAGTTCTTAGGTAGAGAACAGTGTAAACCCATGTCAGATCCCCTGGCACGCTGTATTTCATTATGTGTAACTGTGCAATCATTGGGAATGGAATGCTGTGGGGCTGTCAGTATGTTAAATAGTATTAACGTTTCATGAAGTGATTTTCTTAAATATGCGACTTGGAAAAAGCCTGTTGCATTCAGTTTCTAGTGGCATATAGAATTCTGACTCTGTTTGCCAGAGTTCTCGAAGCTAGCCAGCGTCACGGCTTCTTCTGTCATTAACCCTCTAAGCTTTGAAGGTTGACCTGACACACATTTACCAAACAGGACCAGAGCTCCATAGCATTCGTTCTGTCTTCTGTTTATCTAGGGCCTCGCTGTCGTTTGGGGCTTTTTCCAAGTTCTCCCCTCTCTCTGAAGCTTGCTATTACTGTTTTAGCCTTTGCTGATCTCATGGAATTATACAATTTTAGAGTTGGAAGGATCTTTAAAGGACACTTAATCCAGCCTCTTAGATGGGGAGAAACCCCACCTACGGCATCACTGACAGATGGCCACTTCACCATGGCCTGAATCCTCACACGGAAGAAAACACACTCCTGGGTAGAAACTGGAGAACTGTAACAGGATTTGTTTTCTGTCTCACCAGTGTTTGTCCTGTTGTCTCATGGTCACTAGTCCCTACACTGCATTGTCCATGTGTCTTTCAAATCATCACTGTGCTTTCTTACTAATCATTAATTAGATTGTGACTTTCTAGTAACTGTCTCCATGCCTGGCACTTAGAGAGGGCTATGCAGCCTGCTTGTGAATGATGGATGACCTTATCACTGAGACTGTGGAGTAAGAAATCACGATGGAAATTTTGCCTTGTTTTAATTCTTCTTCTTTTTTGTATTGAAAAGATCCATGAATATATTTTCTTTTTTTGATTTTGAGTATAATTTCTTATTGACATTCTAAAAAAAGTAGCATAAAACAGTTCATTTCATAGTTTGAAAAAGAAGCATAGTAGCACTATGAATCAAGAGCTCCGATCCGACTTCATGGAATGAAATATAAATCTTGTATTGTTGTTAAGCTGTAATTCCACCTCTCACGTCCTGTTTGTAATGCCAGAGTTGTGCTGTGGCCATGCGAGTGGCTAGGAAAGACTTGCCACTTAATACTAGGACTGAATGTAAAAAGCTTTACCTGGAAACACTCAGTAGATTAAAATAGACAAGTGATGATCAGTCAATCATCAGTCAGTCATCAATCATGTTTCATTCTGTGACCATCCTTTTGTTGAGTAGAATGGAATTAGAACGCCACTGCCCAGAACAATCATAGTATGCACAGAGTTCCTGAAGAACAAATGTGCAAGAATTAAGTCAATCATGTTACTCTTTTAGGTAGTATATAATTAAGAAAAATTTTAACTTAGAAAAGTGATATTTTTTATTATCACTATTTCAGTGCTGTATTCTTTCCAGGACTGAGTAAGATTTATCTTTTGGAAGCACTCTTTAGATTATCTTCATTATAAAGTAGAATCTATAAGGGCAAGTTTTTTCAAGAATAAGAGAATAATTTGCTTTTTTGTATTAGCAAATATCCAGGGAAACAGCAGTTAGATTTGTTTTCTTTCACTGATGGTCATGATACACATTCTTGCATTTACTGAGGCCTTTCTGGAAGCCTGGCGTATTCTGCATTCTTACATGGGCATATTTTTTCCATTTGCTGTGTGTGCAGTTTACCACAGGGAAACAGTAGAATCAGCTCTGTGACTAACCCGGGCATGAGAGGTGTGTAGGGAATGTTTGGCCCCAGGAAGGCATGTAATGTTTGATGGGAGGGTGACTAGTGAGCAACTTGCCAGTCAAGGTTAGCTTTCAAAGGCTTAAGCACTTTCAGCCCTGGCCTACCTCATCTCTGTGGGGAGTGGGCTTGGTTCCCTCTCTGGAAAGATGGTCTGCGATCATTATTTCTGTTGTCATGGAGAGTTAGTAGTGCACATAAGTGTCACTAGTGTGTTTGGGTCCTGTTCTAAATGAATGCTCTTCTGTAGTGTGCTTGTGTGATGGAATGCTTCTCGGTTGTTCTGGCTTGGAGTGTCTCTTGTGACTCTTCCCATTCCTTCTTGTGCAGAATTGGATGTTCTCGCCTCTTCCTCCTCCTTTTCTGCATCCTCCCCTCTTGTCTGGGTCTTGAGTAGCCCAGGTTGGCCTTGAACTTCCTACCTAGCTGGAATAGTCCTTCTGTCTCTACTAAGTTCTGGAATCATAGACGGGTACCACCATGCCTGGTACAAGAGGGACTATTTTCTAAGGCATCTTGATATCTTTAAGAGCAGAAAGAGGACCAAGATGATGTGTTTTTTTAATAGTAATGTTAAAATTGAAATATTATTTATAAGCCAAGGAAGAAAAATGAAACAAGATTCTGATGTTCAAGCTACAAGGAAGGATGATGGGGCAGGCGAGTTGAAGCGTGAGCACCCTGATAACCGTTTATAAGCCATGAATGTCATCTTGTGTGCTCTAGTGATCATGCTATGACCTTACCAGTGCCCCCAACTTTGTTTCTATGGCCTTGGAATCAAGCATGCACTCATGAAGAGCCTCATCTTGGAACTGTTCCTACTGGAATTAATTCTTAAAGAAGTACCTGTCACCATATGGTAGCAAGTGCTGTGGGACTGATGTGAAGGCTGCCCTTGTCCTCCATCCTCCACATCTACTGCCATGTTTAACTCTTTCAGCTGCTGCTTCTTTAACCTTTTTGACTCAGTTTCATTTTTCACTGCTGGATTTTGCTCATTGACCTTCCCAGAGGCTGACATTGCGCTCTTCTCGTCCTCCACCCTCTAACCCCTCCTCACAGACTTTCCTTTCTCCTGTCCTCCCAGGGCAATCTTGTCAGAATCCCTGGGTAAGATAGTCTTGACATTTTTGTGTGTGGCATAATTACATAGAGTCACACGTCAGTCAGCCTCACAGGGTCATTTCAACAATGTGCTAGCAGGACCATAGTTTCTTAAGCTGTGGCTCTGAGCTCAAATGGAACTTTATGAGTCAATGTGGGAATTGAACAAGATCTGGCTACAGTAAACAGTTTCTGAACATACCCCAAATCAATTCAAAATCAAATGCGTAATGAATCCAAGGTGTTTCTGGCATTGTTCACTCATTGTATCATGTGACTTTACTGTAGCCTTGGTCCTGAACACACAGCAGGTGTACTTTGCCCTGTTCATGCCACCAAGCACTTACTGATGCCACTGGTAACATCCCAGCTCAGATGTGAGACTATTCTAGTAAACATGCATTGCAATGTTTTCACTGTGCATACAAAGTCTTCTGTTTTTATAGAAACATAATTGTTTGATTGTAGAAACCAAGGACGTAATATTTTCTTGTTCTCATTCTGAACCTTGCAGGTATTGTAGCAGTGTATCTTCGGATTGTAATGTGTTAGAATGTTGAACTTTAATAACTATTGTTTGACTTGCTGACTTAAGTTCCATCCAAAATTGTTCAATGAATTTTGGTTTAGGATTCAGACAGGACTCCCAATAGTCTCTGAAATAGCCTTAAACATGCTTTTTCTCTTTTGTACTGTATATTTGGTATTGTTAGCATTGAGGATTATAAAATCAAAATGTTGACAGTCTGAAAAGCATTGAAGATATTCTTCGTTTTAGGATATTAAATTTTCAGCTAAGATTTAATTCATATGTAAAAATAAACACATACATGTACCTCACTAGTATGCAGATTGCTTTCATTTTTAATACATAGAAAATACATGTTCACCAAAAGAAGTGTTGTAAAATACGTTTCTAAATTTTCTTATGTCTTATTATCAATAGATGTTTGATTTTTATACTTATTTTATATAAACACAGGGCCATGTGTAAATTTCCTGGGTTAAAAGGGGGTGGCGAGTAGACAGTTGAAGAAACAAACCCTGAGTAGCCCATCAGTATCTTCTTCTGATTGCTTGATGCCTGTGCGGTGGCATTTGCGGTGTGAATGTCTCTCTTTCACCTTCCCAGACATCCCTCCTCTGTCATTGTAGATTGACCTTTGCTCTTGCATTGTCTCTGCCCTGTGTTTGTCCCCTTGTTTACTCCCCAGTCTCCTGTGGGTATCTTTCTGAGAATGGGTGCAGGAAAGGTGAATTCCTTGAGTTCTGCACATCTAGAAATACCCTCATCTTTACCTTCCGCCTAGTTGTTAAATTGGCTGGACATTACATTCCAGATTCCAGGATGGATCTTTTTTTTTTTTTTTTTGAACAGGAAAATTGCATTGATTGTTTTCTGGCATCTGTTGTTACTGTTGTAAATTCAAGTGATACATTAATTCCCGATTCTTCTGTCTGCTCTTCTTTTGTATTTTACATACGGTATCTGAAATTTCATGGGTATATGTTTGCAGTGCCAGACCTTTTCTGGCCCAAGACGCTGTGAGAAACAGAAAGAAGAAGCGTATTGTCCCTGAGGGGACACAGGGAATTCAGTCCATGCTGGCAGTAGACCTGGTGGACAGCAGGCCTTTCCCACCCTCCCCTGGGAAACAGCATGCCTGTGGCTCCTTCCTATGCCCTTTTCATTTGCCAGCTTTCTTCTGGCTGACGTTCATCTGGAAGCTCTCGAAACTCCTGTGTAAGGAACTAGGAAGGCTCTAGGGACCTGCATCCGCTCCATTGTATTCTGAAGTTTAAATATATCCTATGTACTAGTAAATAATTGTTTTCCCAGATAAACCTCCCTTCCCCCAAGTACTGGGGTTTGAACCAAGGTCTTCAGCAGGCTCTGTTGGTACTCTACAGCTGACTGGGTCCCAACCATTCCTACACTTTTCATTTTGAGACAGGATATTACTAAATTTCCTAGACTGGCCATGAACTGACTTGAGATCCTCCTGCCTCAGCCTCTCACTGCCATTACAGGCTTGTGTTACCATGTTTGCCTAAAATGTGTTAATTTAGTTATGCTAAATATATTATGTTTACAAGTGGTTGGTGTTACGTATCCAAAATGCCTCCAACTAGAAGTTTTTCAGACTTTGGATTTTTAAAAAATTAGGATATTTATAGGTTCACACTGAGATGTGGAGATGGGATCCATATATAAAAATATTGCATTTTTGTTTCATTTATGCCTTACGTACATAGTTTGATGGCAATTTTATGTCATACTTTTGGTTTACTTGTGTTTTGAACACAACATTCATGGGGGAATTTTCCCTTGGTGACATCATGTTGCTTCTCAAAAAGCTTTGGATTTTGGGACATTTGAATTCTTTTTTTTTTTTTCACTTTTCACCTCAGCATTTACTTCCACCCCCTATTCTTGGAGCTGTCTTCATCTAAGCTCAACAGGAGATGGCACTGATGGAAAAGATGCTAGCTCCACCTCCAAGATCATGCGCTGGAGCTGCCTGGGAAGGAGATGCTGTTAGATTGGGCAGCTGCCTGCAGCCAGCCCCGCAGTTCCTGGAACACACTGCAGCCCAAGTCTCTCACAGAGGTGTTGGTAGGGCCTGCACCTCCTCCAGGCACTTGTCATAGGTCTCCTGATACTCCTCATGGGGCTTCACCATGATCACACAGGTGGGACGCTTGGAGCCTGTAGCTGCACCCAAGTCCGTCTTAGAGGGGATGTAGACATAGGGCAAGTTCTGCTCCTCACACATAACTGGAAGATGGCAGTACACCTCAATTGGCAACGTGTCTCCTGCCAATACCATGATTCCTTTCTCACCCTTGTTGACAAATTTCTGAACCTCCTTCACCCCGCGCCGAATCTGCTTCTGGTTCACCGCCTTCTTGATACAATTGTAGAGCTTGCGGGTTAGGTGGTGGGAAGCCAGCGGCTGCAAGATGGGGTTCAGGTTGACCAGCAGCTCTTCGTACGTGCGCTCCTCGCTGCAGCCCTCCGCCTGCGCCTCAGGCTCCTCGGGAAGGGCCTTTATTTTGGTCATCTTAACAGCAGCCGCAACCCGGTCAGAGAATACACGAACCACGCGGCCGCCGGGACATTTGAATTCTAGAAGTTTTTATTTATTTACTTAAAAATTTCAGATTATAGTTTCTTGACCTTTTTATAATAATATAGTGATTGATTAATATATCATCTTAATGATATACTATATAATATAATGGCAAGATTTTTCTTCCCTTTTTTGCCCTGGTATGTCAATTGTTTTTGGAGAATAGTGTTCTAATTTTAGTTCTGTTCACCAACAAAATAGTCATGTGATAGTAGGTGAATAATTCATAGCCAGATAGCTAGCTAATCATTTCTTGATTTTGTTGTGTTTCCCCAGGTAGCTTTTACAGATGCTACTTGGTACAAAACTCTCAGTATTCTAAAGGGGCTGTTTATATTGAGTTGGGTAGGCAAGAGGAACTGAGGAGGCATGATACAATATCCCAGCCATGGCAACAGCTGCTTGATGATGCTGTACCCCAGGTGTGGCTACTGCTCCGGGATAATGCAGTACCCTACGCATGGCAACAGTTACTGGTACTTTAGCAACCCCTAAATGAAAATGAAAAAGGAGAGAGAAGTTTCTAGAATCTGGAGAAATTAGCTGAGAAGAACCCTGCCTGACAAGAGCTGTGGTCTTTGATACAGAGCCAGAATTGACAAATGGCATTTTGGCAAAGACAGCAGGATGAGTGTCCAGCCCTTGCCTCACCTTGCAGTCTCCTGGTGTTCGCCAGTGATGTGGAACCCCACTGGAAGCCAGAAGTCAAGGGCATCCTTATATTTGTTCCATATGGTCAGCCTCCTGGATACAGAGCTTAGTAGAAAATGGAGTTAAGGTGATTGGAGACTTTCAGCACAGTTAGGCTTCAAGGTTTCTTAGGAAGCTAGAAGTATTCTTTCTTTTTTTGGAAGGAGGGATGTTCATTTGGAAGAGCTGAATGTCTCATGGATGGGTCCTACCTGCCAGGATGTTGATTACTGTTAGTCTAACTATTTGAACATTAGAAAGTAGTTTGTAGATAGCTTTGTAGAATTGAAACACATGCCAGTTTGTTAACTATATCCTTTGCTTCCTTCTATTCATTCCAGTACTGTATAATTTGCTAATAAATACTTTTTTTTGGTCTTCTATCCATGTGTCAGTTTTTTTATACTGTTCTTGTAGTTGCTATTTCTGGAAAAATAGCTATTTGTTTGTGTCAAACCATAGGAGTGCATGCATGCCACACCTCGTCGCTTTAAAGTTGACCATATACTGTACTTACTGCCGCTGGAGAGTGTGTAACAAGCTGTGTGGCCTGGTCTAGGGTGACTACCAACTCCTTTCCAAGGAATAGCTCCTACTGCATATGCCTTCCTGTTGCTTCTTCAGTACAGAGATACTGATATTGTCATCAGAAGGACCGGCTTTTAAATGGGGGTACTTTTGTTTCCAGATGAGCGATGGCTTGCTCTTCGACACCTCAGATGAGGAGGAGCTCAGGGAGCAGTTGGATATGCATTCGATCATCGTGTCCTGTGTCAACGAGGAGCCCCTTTTGACTGCAGACCAGGTATGGGGGTGAAGCAGAGCCTGTAGCTGAGAGCCATGTCTTACTACGGCTGCAAATGATGCCTGTCAGAATGCCTGTGTTTGCCCTCGATTGTGTGACTAAATGCAGCCTTGACATTGAGTCTTCAATGGAGAGGTTAAAACAAGATATGTGTTCAGGGAGTTGGGGAGATTTCCATGCTAGGAATTGTCTGTGACTGATGACAAATTACTAATGGAGGGTTATTGCTTAAATCCCCCCTCAAAAAAAATTAGGAAGTTTCTACTTTTTTATAAGGTTGCCCTGACATAAATGAAGAAGACTATATTTGAGTTGGTGTTTTGTTTGTTTTGAGGCAAGGTCTTACCATATAGCACTGGCTGGCCTGGAACTTCCTATGCATACAAACTACAGAGATCCATCCACCTACTTCTGCGTCCTGAGTGCTAGACTCAAAGGCTTGAGCTGCCATGCCTGGCCCTGCCAGGCATGTTTTTGTAGAATCCTGGGTAAGAATCTTTAATGTAATAGAAGTATCTATTATGAAAGAAGCAAACATTTTACCTGTGTAGTGCTGTAGTAATGTCAACCCTTGCCATTTTCTGAATATTCTTCCTAACTCTGTGGTGTCATCAAGTGTGACAGCAGAACTTCTGGAAATAAAATGTTCCATGGCTACATGGGCTGTGAATTCTGTCACTTTTTATTTTTAGGCAGGGAAGAGAAGGTCAGTAAGGAGATACGTTATGCCAAGGTCAGAGGAGTAAATGGACACGATAAGAAATGACGTTTCCTGCTTTCCTTTGCTGTTGGATTGTTCTAGGCTTGGAAAACTGTGAGGCTGAGGAGAGAGGTTAATGCTGTTTACAGAGAGCATGAAAATCCAGAAAGAGATGTGACTTCTAGGGTCGCTGTCTCCCATAGAAACGCATTCGATAGCTTCCTTGAATGTCTCATTGTATGTTGACAATCCCTGTTTAGAAAGGCTTTCTGCATTCTTAGCATAGGCTTTCTTAAGTTAACTTCACCATTTGAAGAGCAGCCTAGTAAGTCTGCTGATTCATAGACACTGTCCAGTGCACTAATGGTATTTTATATCTTTACTGATTGTATTTTTAATTTTTTCTTAATGATTAAATGCCCTCACCCCATTTAACATAATTTAGTACCTTTCTGTTTTCTCATAAAGCTTCTACTTCTCTTTTCACTATTAGAATTGGGAACCAGACAAGGTACAGTGGAGTCATGCTGAGCCTGACAGTAGATCATGGTTCAATTAAGGGCACATGCATTCATTCCTTCTTCTTGCAGCTTTCTTTCCCATCTGATTCTAGTTTTGGGCAATTTAAAAATACCCCTTTGTCTTTTGCTGAATTAATACATGGAATTCTTTTGCTGCTAGAGAGCTAACTTCCTGCTTCATACATGGACATTTTTATGAGTATTACATTTTATAAGCTTTAAGTCAAAGTTTTGGTTAATCTAGATTATATTTATGTTGAATGTGTGCATGTGGTACATAGTTCATTTTTTTCCTTCTTTACTGTCTTTTAACTATAACTTTATCATCTAGTCTACATAAATTATGACACCTTTTTTTAGACATGTCACGATGTACAATGATCTGCTGAATTGTCGTAGACAGACTAGATCATATTCTGTTTAATTTTGTGTTCATATATTGTAAGTTTCTTTTGATAAGCTGAGCTCATTTGTATGTGTGCTCCCTACACACATAACATAACATAATGTACTTCTACCTGGGTATTCTGGTGAGTGCTGTGGTCCAGTCCAGGCATCTTTCTCATGTAGTATTTGATTAACAACGTGTATATGTTTTGGAAGGTTATTGAAGAAATTGAAGAAATGATGCAGGAATCACCAGACCCAGAAGATGATGAGACCCCTACACAGTCAGACCGGCTCTCCATGCTCTCCCAAGAGATTCAGACTCTTAAGAGGTCTAGCATGAGCAGCTATGAAGAGAGTAAGAGCTCCTCCTTACCTCACTCTCTGTCCAACACATCATGTCGTTATCTCCACAGGGCTATCATCTTCTTGAGCCCTCTGGCTGTATAGTTCTCCATACAGACTGGTCATTGTTCAGAACTGTGTTATGTTCTTCAGACCCTGGATCACTTTGTTGGGGCTTTTGGATGAATTTACTGCACACTGGATAGCTTCAGCAGCCTGAATTTGTATCCTGATTGTTCTGAATAACTATACCCAGTGTGAGAATGCTCTGTGCATCTGTAATTATCACCATGCCTGGTTCCATGCTGGATAATACCGCTGGGGTTGTATTGTGGCCTGACCAGTGGTCTGAGGCTGGGCTGAGGCTGGGCTACCTCAATCCCTTTATATTATGTGGCTTCTGTTTAACCTCTGTAAGGTCCTCTGACACACTGCATTTTCCTTTCTGATGTGATTCTGCCACAGCTCTGTAGATAAGCCAGCATTCAGACATGGAAGTATGTATCAGTTAGCTAGCACTTTCATAATAAACAGTCCTTCAGACTAGGTAGCTTTTACAATGGGATTTACCTTCTCACAGCTAGGCAGGCCAGGTGTTAACATCCAACTCCATGGCTTGCTTATGTCTTCTCTGTGGGTTTTCACATGGCCTTGTTTGCCTTCTGTCCTGACTGTCTTCATTTGTAAGGACAGCAGTTATATTGGATTAAGTCCATCTAATATACTCTGGATGTTGTTTCTAGATCCTTCCCTCCAGATCATCGAGTCTCATGGTGCGATACAGGCATAAGGTCAGGTAGTGTCCTCCTGGCTAGCTGGGGTGACTTCTGTGGCCTGTCCCTCCTGTCTTCTCCCTGATCTTGAGTCAGAGTCATGAGAGGGGGCACATAAGATTAACCAAGCATTAGGTTAGTCCTTTCAGATGGTGTCCTCGCCGAGAACCCTGCCCCGTTCTTACTTCATGTCAGCAGGCAGTTTCTGCTCGACTTCTGTGTTTGTTCTTTTCCTGGTACCAGCTTTATTTCAGTCTTGGCTATAGTACTAGTTGAGGAACTCTTGATTTATACACATAAGAAATCCTTAGAGTTTTTTTGTTTTTTGTTTTGTTTTTTTGTTTTTTTATCTTAGTGGAGAGACATTGCCTACTCATCTCTGCTCAGATCAACCTACCAGACTTTCTTAGCTTCTGAGAAGATTCCAGTCAGCGTAATTGCTTAGACTTTGATTTGATTCTTTGGTTTAAAACACCCTGTTATGCTTCCCGGAAAGAGGTGTGTCTCAGTGTTGCTGTCCTTTGTTTCTGGCTACAGGAGTGAAAAGGCTCTCCGTATCTGAACTAAATGAAGTGCTGGAGGAAGTGGAGACAGCCATCAAGGAGTACTCCGAGGAGCTGGTGCAGCAGCTGGCCCTGAGAGATGAACTGGAGTTTGAGAAGGAAGTGGAAAACAGCTTTATTTCTGCTCTGATTGAAGTACAGAACAAGCAGAAAGAACACAGAGAGACAGCCAAGAAGAAGAAGAAACTCAAGAATGGCGGCTCCCAGAATGGGAGGAATGAGAGAAGTCACATGCCAGGCACAGTAAGTGATGTTTGCAGGAGACAGCAGTGCTGCCCACAGGTGGCCCCAGCCCAGCCAGTCATCTGTGGGTCTGGCAGGCTGCACTTGTGTGAGAGTGTTGAGCCTCTCACCAGAGCACCACAGGGACTCTTTGCTAGAAATGCAGCTTCTTCAGGAATGTGCTTCCTAGTGATGCTTCTTGCTCTGTCTGGATACCTTAGCACCTGAGTGTGTGGTGGGGACATCAGTGGAGGAAGAGCAGGAAAAGGAAGGATGTCTTCAAGCAAAGAGGACTGGCCATTGGTCACTCTTTACTATATCAGGACCATAGTAGTGGACTGCTATGTTTGGCCAGCAGGCTTATGAGTGGCTTTATTTTCTTGTTTGAGCTTAACTCTGGGGGTTGTATTAGAAAATAAAGAGGGTCCTTTAGGAGTAGCTGATCTGTTTACATAGTAAACAAGTTCCTCCTGACTCAGGAGAGGGTATTGGTGGCAGCTTTGTGACATCATCCACTTGACTGTGTATTAAGCAGATAAAATATTACTGACAGGTGAGAACATATTGGAATATTTGAAACCTCAAGCCTTTACAAAAGGTATTTTGTTCTTGGCGTGGTTCTTTTTCCAAAGTGATTTCATTGGTTAAACTTCATCATAAGCGTTATTGGTCAGTTCTCTACTATTTTTCCATGACTGTTTGGGGTCTTACGTATTTCTACCCTGACTTCATGTGTGAACAAATGTTGGTTGTAATTTTAGAGTATCAAGTTTAGGTAAAGTGATCCACTTTTTAAAATGAATATTTTTGTCAATCATGATACAACATAGTAATATGTGACACAAATTGGCCCTTATGGCTTAAAGTAATATCTATTCTCTCTTTGATTAAGTCTTGAATTATTTATCGGAGAATGAAGTTTCATTGGCAGATGCTGATGAAATCCTAGGAAGAGAATCCAGTTTGGGTAACTGGGTCACCAATGAGTGGGTAATACATAAACTCACCATGTAGTCCATTCACTATACGGTGCAGAGCTTGTGAATAAATTCACATTTTCTTAGTGTGGTGTCCATTTTTAAAAATTTAGAAAGAATAAAACTTATAAATTCACTTTGAAGGACTTAGATGTATTTACTTTTTGAGAAATACCAGTATTGATGGAAAGGTTGTTTATTTAGTCATTTCTAGTGATTATACTGAAGGCAAAAACATTTGTTTGACTATTCTGTTTTGGAACATTAACTTTAAAATATCAAAGATAATATTTTTATTTTGTGTGTAGTATTTTAATAAGATATACCTTTTTAAATTGGCCTGTTATGGCAGTGGGATTAAGTGAAATGCTTAGTTGCTAAATCCTAGCATGGGTGGTAATTTCTGCATAACTGCTGTTAGGGATTACATGCAAATCCTCTATTTATTGCTGTTAACACTTGGCTGAGAAAAACAAATTTATCGCTAGAGGGGTTTAAAGGCTTCTTTTTATAATTCCCGTATAAATAGGGTTAGTGTGGACCCGTTGTGTAGTTTTGTATGGTGTTTATGCCAATAAGTGGATTTGGCATGGGGGCTATAGTTAAACCTTCATTGGTCTCGAAATAGAGTCATACAAGACTCCATTCATTTTTTCATAATATTTGAACTCATGAAGTGGCTTCCTGGTCTTGATCTACTGTTCGTGTCAGAAACTTTAATTAGGATGTTGATGGCATGGTTCAGCTCCTGCCACTTGTTTCCTAGGTCTTATTTTTGTCTCAAATGCCAGAGAACTTCTCCATCTGTAACACAAACAGCCTGAACCTGGTGATTTTGAAGATAGTTATAGGTGGCTCAAAAGAGCTTTAAAGTGACCTGGCTACTTGGGTAAACAGATTGCTAGAGGAATTACCTTGTCAAGTGCTTTCTTTTCTTCCTTCTTTCCTTCCCTCCTCCCTCCCTCCTTCCTTCTTTTCTTTTTTTTTTTTTTTTTTTTTTTTTAGACAGGGTTTCTTTGTGTAGTCCTGGCCATCCTGGAACTTGCTCTGTATAGCTCAGGTTGACCTTGAACTCACAGAGATCCACCTGCCCCAGCCTCCAGAGTGCAGGGATTAAAGATATACATGTCACCACCACCTGCTCTTAAATACTTTCTATAACATGATGTCATGGAGTGTAACTCAATGAGCTGACTGTCATCAGCAATACTATTTAAAAAAAAGGTGATCTCCATCCATATACATGCCATGTGTTACCTGTTTTTCCAGTGAAATTACTATTTCCCCTCCCACCAAGGCTGGAGAGATGAAGGAATTTGAACTTTTTCTCAGATACGGAATGACTTCTCTGTTTTCAACAATGCTTCAGACACATACTCCTACTTAGAATAGGTGTAATATTTCTGTAATTGCCAGTTTGTTGTCTTTGGTTCAGATGATGAACTCTGATGAAATATCTAGGTGGGAGTAGAGCAGGGTTAAATTGTCCATTATTGTCTTTAGGCATACTTTGTTTCAAACATTCGCTCAAGAAAAAAATTGGGACAATGTTAGGGATGCTATCTAGAGCATTAGAAAATTCATCACAGAATGAGACTGCATTGAACAGTAAAGGAAATAGTGTATAGTCTTATCAAAGTGAAATGTTACCTTGGTTTGAGTTTTAATATTTAAAATAGTAATATATAAGGGTTATATATAGTAATATATAAGGTGAAACAGTGCACATTCATTTGGCATGTTTGTGGAGCATCTTCCTTGTGCCAGACACTGCTCAAGGTACAGGGTAACTAAACCTGGCCAGGCTGATGCGCTGAGCACAGACTCTGAGGGTGAATAATGATAGAAAACAAAATGAATGGCTGTAATAGTGTCATTAGAGGTAAATGCTGAGAATCAGTGCTAGATGAGATGCTTGGAGCTGCTGCTGGGCCATTGTGGATGTGTGTTTTCTCTGGGCTGTGCTCAGCATTTGGCAGAGACTTCTCGGTCCCTCTCCCACTCTCAGTTGGTAAGGAAGTTTGGGAGAGTCAGTCTTTTTGGGGGAGGGGGTGTGATTTGAGATAGCAGGCATTTGATGCTTCCTTGTCTTGTTTCGTGTACTTGAGCAGCACAGGAGTGGGTGCTGGAGACTGGTGTGAGTGCTTCTTCTACTTCTCAGTATGGTGACCTAGCTGATGACTTAGGTAACTTTGATGCCTCTTTATATTTCAATCTGTTTTCTGCAGTGGACCTCCTCTCACCCCCACCCCGTTTTTTTTCTTTGTTTTTTTTTTAACTCATTCTTCAGAATCATGGCCAAGCATTGTCTTGGTTTCTTTTCTTTCTTTCTTTTTTTTTTTTATTAAAACTTTATTTATTTATTTATTTGCCTTGGTGTTTGCCTGGAACTGGAACTACGGACAGTTGTTAACTGCCATGTGGGTGCTGGGAATCGAACCCGGGTCCTCTGGAAGAGCAGTCCATCCTCTTAACCGCTGAGCCATCTCTCCAGCCCATCTTGGTTTCTTAGAACCTTCCTCAATGACTCCTCTTCAACACCGAATTGACTAGACTCCTCCTTTCTTGGGATTAGTCTGATTCTTTATAATTATTTTTAGCAGCACAGACATACCAATCTTTGGTTTTCACGCCTGTCTCTGTGATGGTTTCTTGAGGACAGGAAATTTAACTTTGCTGTCTTGGTATTTTTGGGTCCAGTATCTAGTACATTTCTGATGGATAAATATGAGATTATGAATAGACTTGCAGATCTACACGCTTGCTATGAAACTTTGTGTCAGGTGGCAAATCCACAGAGCCTAAGCAACATATTAATACAGGGTCCTGGACTAAGAACAGTCTTGAATCCTAAACCTACCACTCTGGACATGGAGACCTTTGAGTTTCATTGTATTCAATGAAATACAATGTCTAAGGTTAGCATGTACCCTGAGTAAATGTTAGTTATTGTATATTACCTCCTGCTTATTAGACATTCCCCCGGGATATAATATTATAGGAATCTGATATTTATATTATCAATCTCATGACTAGTACCACTAGTTTACTGACATGGGCTCATTGAAATTAGTAGAATTTCTAGGTCCAACAAGATGAAATTTTAAGTGGCCAGGTCTTCACACTGTTTACAGTATAAGAGAGATCCTTTGCCCGTTCCTCCCAGGAGCAATAGGTATGATTAGCGCAGTAGTGGTTTGATCTATTCATATCCCTGCCTGTTTCCTATGATGTCATAGTGGAGATGGTTTTCCTATCAATTCATGAGGTGCAGATTCTGTGGCTGCTGCAGTACCATGTTGTGTTGTAATTTTTGGCTTCTATCTCTGTGTCACAGTGCAGGTTTCTTAAGGACTCATTTGCAGTTTATGAGTATCTCACCTCATCTCTAGTGTATACAGATTGACACCCAGGAGATTTGGATTTTGAATTTGAATTAGTATTATTCTCCCAGGATTTTTTTTTTTTTTTTTTTGATGTGGGGGGTTCAGTGGCAGAACAGACTCCTGTTTATATCAGATATTTTCACAGATCATTAACGTTTAGAGGCATTTCCCTTGGGTACAAAACCAAGTTGAAATATTCCAGGCTATGTTTTAATTCAGTCATTTCTATACATCTAGAATTATCTCAAGTCTGAAAGACACTGTTGGTTACCTGCTTAGTATTCTACCTCTTGTAACTCTGGATGAAAAAGGACATGCCCCATGAAAATCATTGGCTGCAAAGATAAGAATCTTTTTAGATATCTTTTCTATTTGGCCTAATCATATCAAACTTTCTAGAGTTCACAGTCTTATTATCAGCATAGTCAAAGATGTATTAACTGTTATAACTTGGAAAGCGCTACATCAAAGATGTTTGGGATATCAGCAAGTGGTGATTTATAAGTTCTAGAGAAAACAGAATACTCTACTTTAAAAAGCACATTATCCTAAGCACCTGCTTTTGAGGTTTGAGGAAATGATGGATTAAAGATGGGGGAGAAAGCAGGCTAGCTAGAAGAAACTCTTCCTTGGGCATGTTTTCTCCCACAGATGCATTGCTTTGTATTTGTGACCCACCTCTTATTTTGACTAATGGTCACTTTAGCTTGTCTCTTCTGCCTTGGAAAAGTACCCCCAGTCATTGTTTCCCATTTAATATTGATCAATATTAAATGGCTTTTGAAAAAAAATTTTGGTGGAATTCTCCTAAAAATTTTATAATTCACATTGAAATTATTTGACTTTCTTAAGGTCTGAAAACAAGGTACTACTTTTACATCTCTTCCGGGCAGTGTGTTGAGACAGGGTCTCTGTAGTCCTGGCTCTCCTGGAGCTGTCTGTGTGGAAGAGGCTGGCATCCAATCACTGAGCTCCTCCTGCCCCTGCCTCCCAAGGGCTGGAACCGAGGTGTGTGGCCACCACTGCCATCCAAGCTTCTATAGCCTCTGTAGTGTCTGTTAAGTGATTATAATTTTCTATTATTGCTTTTCATTCATTTTTTTACACCCCTCTAATGTTTTCTGCTTAATTCTAAGAACTTTGTTTTGCTAACCACTGAAAGTATTCTTCAGTAAACTAGTGCCTGAGAATGGTCAGGCTATTTAATCTGATGTGATTTGTAATAATTATGTTTTTATTTTACCTTTCTTTGAACTCCTTGAGTATAAGAATATTAAGGTAAGAAGGCAGATGAATATAAGTAAAACATAGATTTAAAAACTTCTCTTAAATTTTTTTTCTTAACTGTTTTCCTGACACAGCTTTGATACTGTAAGTTTGGAAGCTGCTTTGGCTAGTTAGAGACCTGTTCAGGTCGGTTCATGTAAGTCACAAGGCAGGCATGCAGGCAGAAATAGCTGAGTCTCCTGGCCTCCTTCCTAGCTTTGCCTTTCTGTGTGTTGGATGTTGTTTTGCTGTTGTTTGTTTCTGAAATTAATTGAACTGGTGAAATGCCCTGCGTAGAAGGGCCTGAAACTGAGATTCCAGAAAATAATGTCTGGTTCTTGTTGCTTTTGAGCTTGCAGAAAGTTTTCAAATTCTCTTTATTGTTCAGAAAGACCGTCACAGCATTAGCTGACTTCTGGGTCTTGCCGTCGTCTGTCCTTTCTTCCTGTGGTCCCATCCTTTCTGCTATGGCCTAAAGTCAGTCCTGTGTTTCTCAGTTGCTGTCTTATTTATATTTGGACAACTAGACACAGTTTCTGCTGTTCTAGGCCAATGTAGAAGGATGTCTTATGGGAGTGATGCCTCTTATTCTAGCTTCCCTTAAGTAAGCCCAGACTTTTTTGAATATTGATCTTTTTTAACCACATTGCTCAGTTCTTTCCGTGATTATTTCATTTTAATCTGCACAACCATCGAGAATGCATATGAACAATATTCTTATTGCGATATCTTGAATAAGCAAATGTTAGATCTACAGAGGCCTTAGCTCACAGAAGTAGCACACATGGAGAGAGGAAGTACAGGATTATCTAGAGGGAGCAGAGACTTCTCTAGAGGGGATGCAGACCTCTCTAAAGCTAAGAGCCAGGAATGGCTTGTGTTTCCTTCCTTTGTGCTACCTAGGTTTCATAGATTTATTTTTTTTTAAATTTCACATGCTATACTGTGTTGCTGCAGGTTTTCTCTGAAGAAAGTTTCCAGAGAATGGATGATTTTGAGACTCTTAATTCATTCCCTTGCCAGAAAAGGAAATGGTCAGAGGCGACTGAATATTCTGAGTTACTGAAGGCTCTGTGTTCTGTCAAATAACCCTTCCTTCCCTGACCTTGCTCAATGACTTTGGTATTTTGTCTGTAGCAAGGACAACAATAAGGCAAATACTGTAATGCTTAATCACCTTCCTGCTAATATATGGCTTCATGTAAAACATTCCATTCCAAGTAGGGCATTTTATGGAACTATTAACTCCTTCCTAAAGATGCAGTGAGAGATACCTTAGACGCAGAACTGACCCAGTGTTTGTTTCTGCGCTGGACCATTTGGATCTTCTGCTTAATAACTGCAATGGTAGACTGAATGGAGGGAGGATGGAAGGTTGGTTTCTTTTTTTTTTTTTCTTTTTCTTTTTTTTTTTCTTTATTTATTTTGTATTTATCAAGAAAAACAATAAAATGAATTTAAAATGCTGAGAAGTTAACAATAACTATAAAGAAGATAAAAATCATAAGCATGACTTATCAACAGTGATAATGCAAATAAGATTGCTACACATATATTTACTTTGTGTTCACCTTTCCCTCTGAATTTTTTTTTTCCATCCCTGTATATCCTTATTCAAGGTCCCTTCCCCCTCCCACCACATCAGGTCATTTTTTCTTCTCCACAACTCCCCATCCCCTCCCTGGTCAGGGAGCAGACAGTCCTATGGTCCCACTGACCCAATAATGCTTGGATCAGTCTCCACTCCTGGCCAAATCCAGTTTTGTCCCCCCTCCCTCAAGAGTGAGTCAGGTGTTCCTATAGTTAGAGTGGGATTCGAAGGGTCAGTCCAGGGTGTTTCTGATCCCAAGCTGTTCAGTGGTTGTGGTTTGCCGCTTGGGCATGCTTGGCTTTTTTTCTTGTTTGTTTGTTTAGAGGCCACTAATGAGTGAGTACATCCCCTGCTTATCTTTCTGAGACTGTGATACCTCGCTCAGGAGGATATTCTCCAAATCCATCCATTTGCCTGCAAATTTTAGGATATCATTTTTCCTTACTGCTGAGTAGTATTCCATTGTGTAGATGTACCACAGTTTGTTAATCCATTCTTCAGTTGAGGGACATCTAGATTGTTTCCAGGTTCTTGCTATTACAAATAATGCTGCTATGAACATAGTTGAGCTAATACCTTTGGAGTGTGAATGTGCCTCTTTAGGGTATACACACAGAAGTGGTATTGCTGGGTCCTTGGGGAGATTGATTCTTAATTTTCTAAGAAACCGCCATATTGCATTCCAAAGTGGCTGAACAAGCTTACACTCCCACCAACAATGGAGGAGTGTTCCCCTTGTTCCACATCCTCTCCAACATAGGCTGTCATCTGTGCCTTTTGTCTTAGCCAATCTAACAGGTGTTAGGTGGTATCTCAAAGTTGTTTTGATTTGATTTGCATTTCTCTGATGGCTAAAGATGATGAGCACTTTTTCAGGTGCCTTTCAGCCATTCGTAGTTCCTCTGCTGAGAATTCCCTTTTTAGATCTGTACACCATTTTTTGATAGGGTTATTCAAGGTTTTGGGCTCTAGATTCTTGAGCTCTTTATATATCTTAGAGATCAGTCCTCTATCACTTGTAGGGTTGGTGAAAATCTTTTCCCATTCTGTAGGCTGCCGTTTTGTCCTATTGACAGTGTCCTTGGCTTTGCGGAAGCTTCCTAGCTTCAGGAGATGCCACTTATTAATTGTTGGTCTTAGTGTCTATGCCACTGGTGTTATATTTAGGAAGTGGTCACCTGTGCCAATTCGTAGAAGTGTATTTCCCACTTTCTTTTCTATCAAGTTCAAAGTGGCTGGGCTTAAGTTGAGGTCTTTGATCCACTTGGATTTGAGTTTTGTGCAGGGTGACAGGCTTGGATTTATTTGCATTTTTCTATACACTTCCATCCAGCTATGCCAACACCATTTGTTAAATATACTATCTTTTTTCCTTTGAATGTTTTGGGCCTCTTTGTCAAAAATCAGGTGTTCATAGGTTTTTGGGTTAATGTCTGGATCCTCAATTCTATTCCATTGGTCCACAAGTCTGTTTTTATGCCAGTACCAAGCTGTTTTTATTACTGTAGCTCTATAGTATAGCTTGAAGTCAGGGATGGTGATACCTCCTGAGGTTCTTTTGTTGAGTAAAAT
>PVIH01005061.1:0-55896 GCA_004025045.1 Sigmodon hispidus
GGAGGAGGAGGAGGAGGAGGAGGAGGAGAGCACATCCCACATGAGCTATCCAGAACCTGGTGAATAAGAGGAAGATATATCATAAAGATTACAAATGCTGAATTAAAATATATCGCAAATTCAAGTAAAATATATCAAGGGTTTACAGGCATTTTTGCAAAGCCCAAAAGAAGATGTTTTTTCCTCACATTAAATGTGTGAAAGATCTGACCTTTTGCCTACAACCAGTTACAAAAATAATTCTCTAGGAGGAAGTGACCATTCTGCTTATCAAGTAATTATAAGTACTTCTGATGTTCTATTTTAACTTGTGTTATTTTAGGATAATATGCTTTCAGTATGTGTCTGCAGTGTTTTTCTGAGCCATACTTTTAAGCAGTTATAATTAGTGAGACTATTAAGGATAGGAACAAAGCAAAGTGCAGTAGCATCTGCAGCCACAGAGAGAGTTAGAAATTCGTCAACAGGTGTTTGTAATTGTAAACTATCCCCTTTGTGTTAAAACAAGATAATTGCACAGAGGCACTTTTCTGCTTCTAAATAAATTCTGTTTATACCAATGTTGGCCATTTTTAGCAAAGAGTCACATTAGTCTTGCCGTTTGCTAAAAATATTTACGACTCTGAGAACAAAAGGGAATCTGAAGAGAATAACATTCAGTGGCAGTTTGTACAGGAGCTCTAGAGAACAGGCCTGGTTATGGGCGAGCTAGGGCTTATGTGATATACCATTTTAATAACAGCTTTGTCACAGTATTTAACCACAGTCCTGTGGGAAAACTGTGTTCTCTACAAATCTCCAGTATCCTTAAGTATGCTTCCAGTTGGCTTGGGTGATGATCTGGAGTTATGAATTTTAGATTATAGCAAAAATCCTAATGCTTTTGAAGAAAATGTAAAGATGATAAATGAGCCTGAAAGACAGCATGCAAGTTACATCTCTCTCAAGAGCATCTCTTGTCTTACAACAGCATAGGAGTGATGCCGACATTTGCAAACTATTAGGAAATGTTGTTTTCTTAAAAATTATGATTCAATCATTCATGCAACGAGAGTTTATTAATTAAGTCTTCTATTTTCAGTGGAGCTAAATACCAGGGAGGGCAAAAAAATGACCAAGACTTTGAATGCCCTCACAGAGGTATCAATTAATCATAGAGACAATATTTTTTTTATCCAAAAAAAAAACCAAGTTGAAAACAGTTTAGAGTGTTAATTAATTACAGCAGACTTTCTGTAGTATCCAAGGAGATAACCCATGATTGATTTAGGATGGAAGAGAAAACTTACTACTAATTAGTTTGGGAGGGAAAGCTCAAAAGTGAAAGGTTGTCTGAAATCTACCCAAGAATATGGATGCTTCAGACCTTCACTCCTGGATCCCATCCCAGACCTTTGTTTCCCCTATCTCCTCATGTCCATGAGATTCAGAGGTATCCTCGCTGTGATCCTCCATAGAAGTTTTATTATTTTGTAATAATAGGCTCAACTGGCATTTGTCCTTCGGGCCGGCGGGGTGTCCTGTGCCCGATTCAGCCCCTGCTCAGAGAAGAGCCAAGTGGTTCATCAGACCTGATCCATTCCATGTGCAGCCTTTCTATTATATTGGTTGTCAAAGCAGTTTTTAGGTGATTTAAAACTTCTGGCAAGGAAATCTCCCTCTGAGGTAATTTTAAGACCGTCCTAGATAGCCTATCTCATACAGACCAACACCCCTGAGGAACTGAACTGGTTTGCTCACATTATCACTGTCATCTCCTTTATTCTCATGCAGAGGTTGCCAGTCTATGGAAGAAATTAAAATCATGCATGAGGGGAGGTGGGTGAAGTCAGGAAATATTCAGGTCTTGGCCAAGACATACTGGTACTTGGTTTAGTTGTAGCATACAAACAGTCTTACTTTGAAGAGAGTTCACAGCTCCTGGACCCAGCTTGCTGCACAGCATGAGTTCCTGGTTAGATATGGAAATATTAAGACACATTCCTACCCATACTAGGAGATCTCATTGTTATCTGGCCTTTGCTGAGTGCTTGAGATCTTGATTTCTGGACTCAATACCATGTGGTATTATCTACAGTTGCCCTAAAAGCCCATATTATTTAAATGTCTGATATGGATAGAAGGAACATTTTAGAAAACTCTTGAATCATCAGGGTATCTGGATCTTGCCTCTTCCCTTCCCATATGACTTATAGTAATTTGTTGTTCGTCTTACATGGGTTTTAAATATTAAAATATTACATATCATAAAAATAATAGAGTCCAACTAAAATTAATGAGAAAGAAGAAACATTACTTTCAAGGTACAGTTAATAAAGCCAAAAATAAACAGCTGAACAAAATACTTTTGCACAGCCAAGGGATTATTCAAGGACTAAAAGGTCGCCTATAAAATTTTAAAAAATTAAATTCTATTTCTGCTAATGGATTAAGATTAATCTCCAACATCTGTAAAGAATTTCTGTAAGATGATTGCAATAAATTTAATGACCTGGTTTAAAAATAGTCTAAGAACTTAACTATCACACACCTCTCTCTCTTTCCTCTCTCTTTCTCTCTCTTTCTCTCTCTCCCTCTCTCTCTCTCTCTCTCTCTCTCTCTCTCTCTCTCTCTCTCTCTGTCTCACAAACACACACACAACAGACTCAGTATAAAAAATCCTCAGTGTTACCATTGTTAGGGAGATATATATATAAAAAACTGACAATAATTAGTGTCTTACAGTTGTTATGAGTAATTAAAAAGGGCAACAGCATTGGTAAGGTTGTAGAGAGATTAGAACTTGGTGCATAGTTGGTGAGAATGCAGCATGGCACAGCTGTTACAGGAAACAAGATGGAGATCCATCAGAAGGTGGACAAAGAACTGCCATATTTTCCCAACAATTCTGGGTTCTCACCTCCACCAATGAAAGGAAGATCTCAAAGTGATACTAGCATCCCATTTACTATTTTTATGACAATCTAACTATACATTGACAGATGACTGGAAAAAGAAAATGTATATCATAGAATGAACTTAACTTCAACAATGAAATTCTACAAATCTAACAATAGGGATAAGATTTAAGGGTAATCTGTGAGATAACATAAGCTGTCACAGATAAACAAGAGCTGAGTCTATGTAGAGAAGGTGTCCACACTGGCCAAGTGTTATCAAACAGAGTACCATGGCCTGAAGGCCGGGGGAGGGAGAGATGGGAGCTATGGTCACCTGCATGACTGATGGCTCAGACATGCCAGATAAGTAAACACCCCAGACCTCATGCGCACCATTGTCCTGAACAGTCTCTGGTTCCTGGTGGTTTCATGTGTACAGATCTTTCAGATATCACAAGATTCCTCTCATCTGTGTCCTGCAACAGTTGTTATTCGTGGATTTTATTTTATTTCATTGTGATAAAAATATTTAAATGAGATCTGCTCTCTTCCCAAATTCTAAGTGAGCAATCCTTTACTAGTGACAAAAAGTTGCACAGAGATTGCCAGGCTTGGTCAAGAGCACCTTTGCCTGTTGAGGCCTCTCAACAACCTACACCTTTTTAATGCATGTTTTGTTCTTTCCTAATGCTTTAGATTAGCGTTTCTCAATCTGTAAGTATCAACCCCTTTGGAGGTTTAATGACCCTTTAACACGGGTCATCTAAGAACATCAGAAAAAAATCAGATCTTCATTTACATTATGATTCATAAAAGTAACAAAATTATAGTTTGGAAGTAGCAAGGAAAATGGTTGTGGGGTCACCACAGCATGAGGAAAGGCATTAAAGGATCACAGCTTTAAGAAGGTTAAGAACCACTGCTTTAGATTCTAAAGTGTAGAATATAGTAGTCTTGGATCAAACAATGGGGCTGTTTAAACACTGAGAGGAGACTTTGGAATTTCAAGTGCTTCCTGCTGATTTCTGCTTTGTTCTTGCTGTTTGAGGGCCCTGCAGGTGTTCATGTCCCAAAACAGAATCACAAAGTCACATCTGAAGCTTGCTGGTCATTACAGAGATTCTGCTGGCAGTTAATAAAGGGATTATGGAAGCACATTTAATGACTGCCTGGAAGGCTAGCTCCACAGACTCACCAAACCCATAGGTACTGTAAAAATAAATAATAGGCAAAATTATATAACAGCACACCGAAGGCAGCCAAAACCAGAGACAGGGCTGAAATCTCAGATTACATTTATCTTTTACAATGGCCTAAATGAAATTATCAGACTAAATTATGACATGTCCATTAGACTGTGTTTCAGTGGGTCAGACTGATCTGAAACAGTGGGTTTGCTTTCTAATGGAATGATGATCCTAGTGATCACATGTCCCTAACACAAATTGGGATTTCAGGTCTGTTAAGTACAGGGCTGGCTATTTGAACTCAGGGAAACTGGAATTTCTTTGGAGGGGGAGGGTTCTTTCTATACTCTTTATATCAATTTTTTTCTATTACTTAAGACATCTTCCAAAAGCACATGTAGAATAAAAAGAGAGAGACACAGACAAGGAAAAGCCGAGAGAGAAGAAAAAGGTGGTTTAACTCCTGCCATAGTCTATGCACCTGTTTAGGCTTTGTGTCACTTAGTGTCTGAGAGTCTTGCTCTATGATGCTTTTGTGTGAGCTCATGTGTGTGCATGTGTATGTGTGTGTCCTGCGTCTTTGTTACATTTTTATTGCTGTAAAGAGACACCATAACTAAGGCAACTTGTAAAAGGAAGCATTTATTAAAGCCCATGGTTCTAGAGGATTAGAGTCTATGGTCCTCACTGCATAGAGAATGGCAGCAGTATGAGTTGGGAACTTACATCTTATTTATAAATACAAGGGAGGGGAGAAGAGACAGAGAGAGAGAGAGAGAGAGAGAGAGAGAGAGAGAGAGAGAGAGAGAGAGAGAGAGAGAGAGAAACTGGGAGTGGCATGGGCTTTTTCAACCTGAAAGCCCATCCCCAGTAACACACCTCCTCCAACAAAGCCACACCTCCTAATCCTTCCTAAAGAGTTTCACCAACTTCTTTCCAAGCATTCAAATATATGAGTTTATGGAGGCCATTCTCATTCAAACCAACTGACCTGGTGTATTTTCCCCTTCCCCTCTTTAACTCCCCCTCCCAATATGCCAGGTGTCTTCTTAAGTGAGATGCTTTGCTGAGGTCTTGTCTCTATGGATGCCTGTGACTTAACTAAGATACCCTCATGCCTTCAGTGTCTCCTTTCTTCCCCACACCTCTTACCCTTCTTCCTTCCACAAATCGCTTTACCATATTTATGTCTTTTTGTTTGCTTTTATGACTCGCTGACTTTAATGCTAGGTTTGGAATTATTTAATAGGGTCTGGTGGGCTCACTGCTTGGCACAAAACTGAAGTCAGTGACTGTTTTCCCCCCCAGAATCTATCAGAAGTCAGTAATTCAACAGGGAGGCAAGTGAATATTGTACTGAAGAAATTACAGAAAAGGAATTCTGAAATTTACAATATTATCAAACATCAATATGTGAAAAACTCATATTATATACAAAGGCTTAAATAGTTTTGGCTCAAAAATGAAATATCTGTTAATAATATTCTACAGAAGAGATTTTGTTTCCAGTATCTCAAACCACACTGTATGATCTTCATAGACATACCATCTGTCCACCAACTAGGCTCCTGGAAAGAATGGATGGAACACTCTGAGTGCATTGAAGGGAGTTTGATGCAGAGACCAGGTGAATAGGAGAGCAAAATCACAAGCAAGGGTAATGGGGAATCATCTAGAGTCTAGTCCTGCTGGGAACCTATTCTTATGCCAAGGCCCAAGCATTAAAGAAAAAATGGGCAATTCTGGCACCTCGAGAAAACTTTTGCAGCAATGAGCATGCCATCTGACAGGCTCTATGGCTCCATGTGGACAGCCACAGCCCAAGGAAAGCAATATAGGGGAGAAGCCAGGAAAACAAGCTGGCTTGTTTCACTCAGACTCTCAAATGTCAAAATTAATTCAATGCCAAAGGTAAAGGGATTCCCGTGATACAACAGAGATCCCATGAAAATATGAATTAGTACTTCCCTGACCTCAGCATTTTAGGCTCATCAAGTCTCTTCATTTTCCCCTCCTCCTTCTCCTCCTCCACCAGGTCCTCCACTTACCTTGCTTCCTTTCTTCCTATCCAATTTTCCTGAATATTTATACACATCCCCCAAAATGCCACATACCAACAAAGGGGAAACGATGACATCCCCCTTCACCACCACATTATTTCAAAGGAACTTAATTTAGTTAGAGTCTAGCCCAGAAGGTAAATGAAGGCCTTAAGCTCTACTGGTTTCAGTGCACAGGGAACTAAAAAATCCATGAGCAACTCTTTCATACAACACAACAGACTCTGCCACACTGATGATGCTGATCTCCCAACCATCTCCTTCCTCCAGGGATCCCAAGAACCTCACAGTTGTCAGCACTCACCTCTTCATTCCCTTGGGGCCCAAGTCTTAGATCATTGTGTTTCCCAAGATTGTGGCTCTGGGCCTACGATCTCTAAGATGCATACCAGTGAATTTCTGAATCCTAAAGTCTGGTGTGCCTATTTTTAGCAGCAATTTCCTCTTACACATCTGGATCAATAAGTACAGCCAGTAAAGAAGCAACCAACCTCAACTCCCACCTTATCTCCAGTTGCTCAGGGATGTAATGAGCCTCAAAGTCTTTCTTCTCTCACACCCATGCCGGAGGCCACCATGCAGAAGTGAGGCACTGTGTACAATGACATCTTTTTTTTTTTTTTTTTAAGTCCACTAATAGTGAGTACATCCTCTGCTTCTCTTGCTTCTTTTTCTGGGTTTGTAATACCTTGCTCAGGAGGAAATTCTCCAAATCCATCCATTTTCCTGCAAATTTTAGGATATCATTTTTTCTTACTGCTGAGTCACTCCATTGTGTAGATGTACCACAGTTTGTTAATCCATTCTTCAGTTGAGGAGCATCTAGGTTGTTTCCAGGTTCTTGCTATAATGAATAATGCTGCTATAAACATAGGTGAGCTAATGTTTTGGGGTATGAATGTGCATCTTTAGGGTATATGCTCAATAGTGGTATTACTGGATCCTTGGGGAGATTGATTCCCTGTTTTCTGAGAAAACTCCATACTGCATTCCAGAGTGACTGAACAAGCTTACACTCCGACCAACAATGGAGGAGTGTTCCCCTTGCTCCCCATCCTCTCCAGCAAAGGCTGTCATCCGAGAATTTCCTTTTTAGTTCTGAACCTCACTTTTTAATTGGGTTATTAAGGGCTTTGGGCTCTAGTTTCTTGAGTTCTCTATATTTTAGAGATCAATCCCTGTCACTTGTAAGGTTGGTAAAGATCTTTTTCCATTCTATAGGCTGTCATTTTGTCTTATTGACTGTGTCCTTGGCCTGACAGTAGCTTTTCAGTTTCAGGAGATCCCACTTATTGATTGTTGTTCTTAGTTTCTGTGCTACTGATGTTATATTTAGGAAGTGGTCATCTGTACCAATGTGTTGGAGGATATTTCACACTTTCTTTTCTATCAAGTTCAGTGTAGCTGGGTTTATGGTGAGGTCTTTGATCCAGTTGGATTTGAATTTTGTGCAAGGTGATAGGTTTGGATCTATTTTCATTTTTCTACACACTATCATCCAGTTATGCCAACACCATTTGTTGAAGATACTATCTTTCTTTCATTGAATATTTTTGGCCTATTTGTCAAAAATCAGGTGTTCATAGATATGTGGGTGAATTTTGGGGTCTTCAATTTGATTCCACTGATCCACAAGTCTGTTTTTATGCCAGTACCAATCTGTTTTTATTACTGTAGTTCTATAGTATAGCTTGAAGTCAGGGATGGTGATACCTCCTGAGGTTCTTTTGTCGAGCAAAATTGTTTTGGCAATCCTAGCTTTCCTGTTATTCCAAATAAAATGGAGTATTGTTCTTTCAAAGTCTGTAAAGAATTCTGTTGGGATTTTGATGGGAATTGAAATGAATCTGTAGATTGCTTCTGGTAAGATTGCCATTTTCACTATGTTTATCCTACACATCCAAGAGCATGGGAGCTCTTTCCATTTTCTGATATCCTCTTCAATTACTTTCTTCAGAGATTTAAAATTTTTGTCAAACAGATCTCATACTTCTTTGGTTATAGTTACACCAAGGTATTTAATGTTATTTGCAGCTATTATAAAATATGATATTTCCCTCATTTCTTTTTCAGCCCTTTTATCTTTAGTGTATAAGAGGGCTACTGATTTCTTTGAGTTAGTCTTGTATCCTGCTACAATCCTGAAGGTGTTTATCAGCTGTAGAAGTTCCCTGGTAGAATTTTATGGGTCACTTATGTATAGAATCATGTTATCTGCAAATACAGATAGTTTGACTTCTTCTTTTCCAATTTGTATCTCCTTAGTCTCTTTTCATTCTCTTATTGCTTTAGAGAACCGTGTTGAATAGATAAGGGGAGAGAGGACAGCCTTGTCTAGTTCCTCCTTTAGTGGGATTGCTTTGAGTTTTTCTCCATTTAGCTTGATGTTGGCCACTGGCTTTTGTAAATAGCCTTTATTATATTGGGGTATTTTCCCTGTATTCCTCTCCAGGACTTTTATCATAAAAGAGTGTTGGATTTTGTCAAAGGCTTTTCAGCATTCAAGGAGATCATCATGTGTTTTTTTTTCCTTCAAATTGTTTATAAGATGAATGACATTTACAGTTTTCTGTATGTTGAATCATCCCTGCATTTCTGGGATGAAGCCTACTTGATCATCGTGAATGATTTTTTTATATATGTTGTTGGATTTGGTTTGCCAGAATTTTGTTGAGAATTTTTGCATCAATGTTTATGAGGGAAATTGGGTTGTAAATCTTTTTCTTTGTTGTGTTTTGAGTGGCTTGTGTATCAGGGTTATTGTGGCCTTATAGAAAGAGTTTGGCAATATTTCTTCAGTTTCTACTGTATGAAACAGTTAGAGGAGCATTGGTATTATCTCTTCTTTGAATGTCCGGTAGATCTCTGCACTGAAACTCCCTGGGCCTGGCCTTTATTATTTGGGAGTATTTTAATGACAACTTCAATTTCCTTAAGGGTTATAGGACTGTTTAGGTCTTTAATCTGATCTTGATTTAATTTTGGTAAATGGTACCTATCTAAAAAGCTGTCCATTTTTCTAGGTTTTTCATTTTTGTGTAGTATAGATTTTCAAAGTATGACCTGATAATTCTCTGGATTTCCTGGAGGTCTGTTGTTATGTCCCCCTTTTTGTTTCTGATTTTTTGATTTGGATACTCTTTCTCTCCTTTTTGGTTAGTTTGGATAAGGGTCTATCTATCTTGTTAACTTTCTCAAAGAACCAACTCTTAGATTCATTGATTCTTTGTATTGTTCTTTTTGTTTCAATTGTGTTGGTTTCAGCTCTAAGTTTGATTATTTCCTGCCATCTATTTCTTCCAGGTGTGTTTGAATCTAATTGTGCTTTTAGTTGTACTGATAGTTCTCCTGTGTGGGATTTCTCTAGTCTTTTCACTTAGGCATCTAGTGCTATGAATTTTCCTCTTAAGAATGGATTCTAAACAAACAAACAAGAAGAAAGCAAAGCATGCCCACGCTGCAAACCACAACCACTGAACAGCTTGGGATCAGAAACACTTTGGACTGACTCCTTGGATCCCACTCCCCCTAGAGGAACACCTGACTCAGTCTTGTTGCTGAGGGGAGAAAACTGGATTTGCCAGGAGTGGAGGCTGAACTAAGCAATATTGGGACTGTGGGACCTTGGGACCGCCTGTCCAGGGAGGGAATGGGGAATTATGGAGAAGAGAGAATGACCTGATGTGGTGGGAGGGGGAGGGGATCTTGAACAAGGATATACAAGGATAGAAAGGGTGACTTCTTTGTTAATAATAATAATAATAATAATAATTAATAATAATAAAAAGACTGCTTTCATTGTATTCCATAAGTTTCAGTATGTCGTCGATTCATTTTCATTGAATTCTAAGAAGTCTTTGATTTCTTTCTGAATTTTTTCCTTGACCCAGAGGAGATTCAGTTGAATGATGTTTAGTTTTCATGAGTTGGTAGGCTTTCTGTGATTTTTGATGTTGTTGAACTCTAACTTTAGAACATGGTGATCTGATATGGTTAAAGGAGTTATACCCATTTTTTTTGTACCTGTTGATATTTGCTTTATGACCTAGTATGTGGTCAATTTTAGAGAAAGTTCCATGGGGTGCTGAGAAATATGTATATTCCTTTTAGTTTGGGTGAAGGATTCGGTATATATCTACTAAGTCCATTTGGGTCATAACTTCTGATAGGTCCCTTACTTCTATGTTGAGTTTCTGTGTGGCTGACCTATCCAAGGGTTAAAGTGGGGTATTGAAGTCTCCCACTATTAGTGTGTCAGGTTTGATATGAGGTTTAAGCTTTAGTAGTGTTTCTTTTACATATGTAGTTGCCCTTGTGTTAGAGGCATAGACATTCAGAATTGACATTTCATCGTGGTGGAATTTTCCTGCGATGAATAAGTAGTGACTTTCCTGGTTTCTTTTTATTGAGTTTAGTTTAAAGTCTGTTTTGTTAGATATTAGAATGGCTACACCAGCTTGTTTATTAGGACCATTTGATTGAAAAGTCTTTTCCAACCCTTTACTCTGAGCCTGTGTCTCTCTTTAAAGTTAAGGTGTGTTTCTTGTATGCAGCAGAAGGATGGTTTCTGTTTTTGTATTTATCATGCTAGGGTGTGTCTTTTCATAGATGAATTGAGTCAATTGATAATAGGGAATATTAATGGCCAATGATCAATATTTTCTGTAAATTTTGGTAGTAGTTTGTATTTTGGTGGGGGGCGGATTTTTCTGTAGGCTTATCAATTGTTTGTGGTTATATAGGTGTTTCTGGTTTCATTAAGTTGGAGATTTCCCTCTAGGGTTTTTTTGTAGGGCCGGATTTGTGATTAGGTATTGTTTAAAACTGGTTGTGTTATGAAATATCTTGTTTACTCCATCTATGTTGATTGATAGTTTTTCTGGGTATAGTAGTCTAGGTTGTTGTCCATGAATTTTTAGTGCCTGTATAGTGTCTGACCAGGACCTTCTTGTTTTCATTGTTTCCAGACTAACAGTTAGTGTGTTAGTCTGATGGGTCTGCCTTTTTAGGTGATTTGACCTTTTTCTTTGCAGCTGTTAGTAATTTTTCTTTGTTCTGTAGGTTTAGTGGCTTGATGATTATATGTCAAGCAGTCTTTTTATGTGAGCCTAGTCTATTTGGTGTTCTGTAGGCTTACTGTATCTTTATAAGCATTTCCTTCTTTTGGCTGGGGAAGTTTTCTTCTATGATTTTGTTGAATATATTTTCTGTGCCTTTGAGCTGGTATTCTTCTCCTTCTTCAATTCCAGTTATTCTCAGATTTAGCTTTTTCATGGTGTCCCATATTTCCTGGACATTTTGTGTTATGACTTTTTTGGTTTTTGTGTTTTCTTTAACTGATGTCGCTATTACACTATTGAGTCTTCCACCCCAAAAATTTTCTCTTCCATCGCTTGGATTTTGCTGGTTATGCTTGAATCTGTGGTTCCAGGTTTTTTTTTCAGAGTTTTTTTTATTTCTAGCTTTGTCTTGGTTTGTGCCTTCTTTATTGCTTCTATTTCAATTATTTAATTCCTGGTAAGTTTTTTTCACCTGTTTGTTTTCTTTTTCTTGGTTTTCTTTCAGGGATTTGTTCATCTCTTCTAATTTTCTGTTTCTATTTACTTCTATTTCTTTAAGGAAGTTTTTTTATATCCTCTATTAAGGCTTCTATTAGTTTCATAAAGCTGCTTTTAAGGTCATTTCCTTCTGTTCTCTCTTCATTGATATGTTCAGGTCTTGAAGCTATAGAACCACTTGCTTCTTCTGGTCATGTCCTGTTGACCTTTGTATTGTTGTATGTATTCTTACAATGACATCTTCCTATTGTTTCCTCAGTTCACTCTTGGTTAGTTCTAGATTGGTTTTTTCTGCATTGTTGGTCTTAGGGCTCTTAATCAGGTATGTGTTCAGAGGGTCAGCTGCTCTTGTGAGGTCGCAGCGCTATGATGTCTGTCATCACCTCTTGATCTCTCACCTCTCAGTTGTGCACCTAGGGTTTTGGCTGTTGCCCCTGCTGCTATTACACCAGCCATGGACTAAGCAGATTGCATCCTGCCCTTCTTAGGAAGCAGAGTTCACTGCCTGCATTCTCATCTCTCAAGTATGTGCCCAGGGATTGAGCTGTTCCCCTGATGCTATTATGTGCCAGCTGTGTTCTGGGTGGCCTGTGTTCTATGTTGAAGCTCAATGCCCATCTTAGGGTCTGGGTTCAGGTGGCGGAAGTCACTGTTTGACAGAAATTTTTTATAGTGTAGACAGGAAGCTTTGTAATCCTGCCTGCTTCCTGAATTAATCAGAAAGGCTTAACTTTCCCGTTCTCCCTTATTTTTTCTATGTCTGCTCATGGTGTGCATTCCTCCCAATCTCTGGACTTTTCCAACATGTTGTGGTTCCTTGCTCCTTCCCTAAAGCTCCCCTCTTTGTTATGTGCTGTTTGTCTACCATGTGTCTGACCTCCATGACAGCTCAGATGCCATGACATTATTCTTTCTCTTCTCTATCCTTGTTTTCTGGACAGCAGCTGAGATGTACAGTTTGGCTCTTGTGGGAGTTTGGTTTTCAAAACTAATAATATTGTCTTTAAGCTTCAAAACAATTTCTTGGGTGAAAAGGGTCATGAATGCAAGATGGTGAAGCAGCCTTGCTGTTGGATAACCACGTGGCCTTTCAGGGTTGCCATTAGTTAATTGAGTTGTGGCTGAGCTACTGCAATCTTGTGTTCTGTTGACACTGCTGCCACTGGCTGATAAGGTGAAAGACCAGTAGGGTTGAGTTCATGGCTGCAATTTTCTCATCAGAAAATGAACTCCTTGGGCAGATGCAGTGGGTATTTGTTGATTCTCATCATTGTTACAGAATATACAACAAAAGCAACTTCAAGGAAAGACTTCATTTTGGCCCAGCATTTGAGTTACAGCCTATCATGGTGGGAAATGGAAAGTTGGCAGCAGTATGTTATAATGGTCCTGCGTGTCTTGGCAGTATAGGAAGCAGAGAAATAGAGCGTAAAGCAAGAGCAGGCTATCGTCTTTAGGACCATCCCTAGTGATTAAATTCTGCCTCCTAACCACCATTTCTCAAATGCTACAACATCTTTAAGCAGTGAGTGCAACCAGCTAGGGACCAAGTCTGGAGAATTTGCACATTCAAACCATAACATAGCACAATTTTGGTTGGGATGTGTTGATAAAAAGACATTATAGATTTAGCAGAAGCTATGTAGACTGAGGAGGTGACTCTGTATTCAACTATATATGTATTCCTCTGAGAAGAAATTTAGGTCCCATATTGGGTAGATACCTGTGCAAACATAAGGGCCCATGTTCGTCTCTAGCACCCGCATTAAAAAGCCAATGAAGTAGAAGGCACTTTTAATCCCAGTGCTCAGGAGTGGAGACAGTGGAATATATGGAATTGGCCAGAAGTCTAGCCAAGTCAAAGTGTCCAAGGTCCCATCTTTAAAAAATGAGGTGGACAGTTCCTGATGAACAATACCCAAGTTTGACCTCTGACCTCCACATCCACATAAGCATGTATATCTGCATGCACATGTGAGAGGATATTCAGTTAACACTTTCTCTTACCCACCTAGAAAATATGTTTATATCCTTCTGTGATGAAGTAAACTTTATATAACCCATGTGTCTTATAAGGTAGCTGGCACACCAGGAAATGATGCTGTATTGGCTTCAGTATTGACTTGAGGTGTTGATAGCTTGGTCCTCAGCTTTATTAGTGACTGGCATATGTAGAAAGATGTCTAGACTATTTAGGTCATGCATAGTTCTATTCTTTCTACCACAGCTATTTAATACATACGACTGTGGAGCAAGAACCCAGGTAGGTGGGGGAAAGGGGCATATTCTACCAATATATAGTCATCTGTTCATTTATTATATCTTCAGGAAAGCTCTTGAGATATGTGGTATACCTCATAATAAAATATTTATTGCTTTGTTAAAGTCATGTCCTATCCCTTCCCAAAATATAATTAGGACCAGCTGAATAGTATTAGTCCCCCCCCTCCAACCCATTGGCCTCATTCATTAACAGTTTGCTATAATAATTTCTCAATTTTTTTTTAACTGTGGATGATACTTGATGAACAAATTAATCAGTCACAGAAACTGTTAATACCTTTTCAGGGTGCTAAAGTCTATTTATTAAATGCCAAATCCCAAGATAGTGCATGCCCATAAATGAATTTAGCCTACATTTAATATTACTGTCCTTCATTCATATGCTCCTGGTGTTGACAGGGGGATTTGGAGTTACTGAGTTCTCAGCCTGAAGTATGCTTCACTTAATTCCCCATTTCAAGTGTCAGAATTCCACTTCTAATTATCCAAGACTTTACTTCACCATTAGAGATCTACAAGCTACATATTTAACTCTGTAGGAGAGACACAGGTAAATATTAGACTGAGAGCCGCTTGTTAAGTCATAATCAACAATATTTTAAATTAATAGTTCAATACTCTAAATGTGGTTTTCCTTTTATGTGCAGTCCCTGGAGGCAGTCTAAAAGAGTTACCCATAATCTTTGTGAGCTCTAATCTTTCTTGCTTTATAACCAAGTGCCAATCTTGATCTCAACCTACCCTTCATCTGTCCCCATCCAGCACTGTCGACTCAAGTAGCCCTTGTGTTGTGACTGTAGACCACAGATTTCCAAGGTCAGTTCTCTGCTCTGATGAAATGCTCTTAAGATCTCCTGCTGTATTCCTACCAGGAGAGTGAGCTTAGGGAATTCTTCTTGTGTTCATCATTCTAACAGTCAGGGGCTCCTACAGGAGACAGTTGTCACAGTCAGAGTCAATTGAAGAGAGTTTAATGATGTGCCACTGAATCACCCAGGGACTGCTGAGGGCTAAAAACTGTTACTTCTGTCAAGCATGAAGGACTGTGGGAGGAAACTGTTTCTGGAATGAGACAGACACAGTAGCAGAGAGAAGGAAGAGTGACAGGGATTTGGATGAAAGGATCAGTGCCAACAAAGCCATCATCTGGCAGGGAAGGAGAGGAAGATCAGAAGTACCTTGGCTTTATCCTATAGGTCATGTTCCTAGGTCTCACCTTTTTCTGTTTTGCCTGCTTCTCTTCTCCTCATCCTTTGTGTGTGTGTGAGTGTGTGTGTGTGTGTGTGTGTGTTGATAAATGCATTTATGCTTTTATAGAAGCCAGAGGTCAATCTGGACATATTTTTCAATCACTCTCCACATTATTATTATTATTATTATTATTATTATTATTATTATTATCATTATTGTTATTATTGAGGTAGGGTCTAATCTTTCCATCTATCTTGCTATTTAGCAAGGCCTCAGGATACTCATTTCTCACCGTACCCAGAAATTATAGATGTGCCATGATCTGCAGAAATTATGGAAATGATGGAGATCTGAATTCAGGACCTTAAGCTTGTTCAGCAAGCACCTTATTTGCTGAGCTATCTCTGAAGACCTCAGTATCTCTCAGTCTTACCTACCAGCTAGTTGGAAGCAGATAAATAAAAAAATCAGGACATTTCAGTCTGGAGATTTCAGCTTTTTAAATCACTTGGTAGAGATGAAAGGAAAGAAAGAAATGAAGCCTAACCAGAAAGCAGGACACGGCAAAGAGGGAGGAGGGTAATATGACACACGTTATGTGTTTTGAAAGTACTGAGAAATGAGTTACACAACACTGGGCAGTGACATTGTATTCATAGCTTCACTTTTCTAAAAACTCACAGGGCCGTAGGATCAGTTAACTATCAATTATCTTTTAACTTTTCTGCAGTACCTGTGAGTTTTCATTTCTAGACATTTTAGGTATTCTGAGGTTCAGAAACAGAGGCTTGATATATTGATTGGAAATGTGGTGGATCTTATTTATGGACTTCACTCCATTGGATGGAACTTTTATGTCTTTAATTACATAGCTGATAATAAACAAAGAGAACATGGGTTTTATTGAAACATTCAAGCAGAGTAGGAAGTGTTCCAGCCTGGGATTTGCTTTTGAATCCTGGCTTTGGTGAGTTGTGCTGTGTTAATTCTGGTTCTTAGCTACCCCCAAAGGCCAGTGTGGCAATAGCTTTGTTTCTAGGGTGGTGGTTACAAGGTGGTGAGAACTTCAAGAACTGGGTCCTGTTGTATGTGGATGGTCTGGTCCATTGACCATATATGCTCTTGAAGGAGCTATTGGACCTTGTACTCTGCCTTTCTCTTTTTTACTTCTCTGCTTGTTGGAGGAAGGCTTGCCTCAGTTATGCCTGTCTACCATCAGCCCAAAGCAGTGAGATAAAAAAGAAAACAAAACAGGACCCGGAACAACTAAAACAATATCCAAAATAAACCTTTTCACCTGATAAGTTGATTATCTCAACCATTGGTCATAAAGACAGAATGCTGACTTGCACATGACATAGTAGAGAAATTATTTAAAGCCTACATCACAAACTGGTAAGGAAAGTCTAGTCCTCTTAATATCAGAGAATGTGAATTTCAGTTAACTCATTATGAAGAGGTATCTACTCACAGTGTTATAGGGTAAGACCTGGTCACAGTATATCTTTTCCTCTAGCATTTTACCTAAGTTCTATTCACAGTTCAGAATTGCCTCAAAACCTTCTTGGAGCTTATAGGAGTGTGTTATTTGTGAAAACCAGATGAAGTATACTATAAGCAATACATCTCTCCAATTTTTATGCACTGTCTTCCAGAGCAGCACAAGAAGGAAAGAATGTCAGAAGAGCACCTGCCCCTTACAAGAAGATAGTCAAGTGAGGAAACACACTGCCTTATTATTTCCTATGCCTACTGCATGATTGGAAACCAGAAAGTCCAAATTAATAATAACGAAATAACTCCGAGGTGGGTGAGCCTAAGAATGCATTATGAAGGAGATGTGGTCAATTTTTCATGCAGACAGACATCTAATGCTCCCTCGGCAGCAGTTACATTTAAAGCTGGTGCAAAGTGAATGAGAACATAAAATGTTGATGTCAGATTACAAAGGGCGACAGTGGTGAGTCCAATTCTTCTTTCTTTTTATTGAGACAGCATTCATAGGTGGTGGCAGGAAGAAACAGAGGAGAAGAAGGAAGAAAAGAAAGGTGGGAAGAGAATGAAATCCACTTATGTTGCCATTTCACTCTTTGTGGGTGTGGCAGTTTTAGACAGTTTATGATTTTCTTCAAATCTTCCAGGACCTTTTGGATTATAAGTTCAAATGTTAATTTCATCCCTATGGCATTCTGTGCTAGCTGCAACACAAGTCCATCAGAGCAGAAATATGTGTTCTGTCTGTTGAATGGGAAGTTAAATAACTTTATCCTATTTAACCATATAGCATAGAACCTATTATTACGTATTTCAGACTTCATTACATCTCTTGTTTAAAATCACATTCTGAACATTGTGAACTATGGTGGACATAGTTCTGAGTGGAACAAGCAAAGAATAAGAGTGCTCTCCTGGGTTCCAATGGGTAATTCCTCTCGGCATACACACTCTGCATCTAACATTTCTTTCTCAGTAATACAGGAAGGTAATATATGATTTTAATCTATTTAATTTGATAAAGACAAAGTGGAATGTCACCTCCTATGATAAATATCAACTGCCAGTTCTATAATATTTGGCAAAAAAAATGTTACAAGCTTCAGGAGTTTGTGTGTGTAGATTGCTAAATAATGTTCAATAAATGTCATTTCTCATGAAATGGTCTCATTTGGACATTTATTCTGATTAGTATGGATTCAACCTACTTGATAGTCCCCAGGAGGAGTTGATTTTGGAATATAGCATATTCTGTTGTAGATCACTGCTCTTTTTGGGTATAAAACTATCATCAAATAGCAATTATAAACCAAATAAGTATGTTTATTGGGGAAGGAGCACACATCTCAGGAAACATACACCGACTTTTATTTTTTTCTGACATAATGAAGACTTTATTTGGTCTGTTAACTGGAGACATAGAGTAAGCAACTGATTGTCTAAAACCAGAGTGTTCACTTGGATAAATTAAAATTAGGACTTCATGTAGAATGAAATTGCTGGGGGAAATGCCTTCTACCAGTTCTCTCAAGAGTGGGTCTCTGATTCTTGTGCCTTCTCCTGGGATCTTTTCTTTCTGTTTGTTTGTTTTTGTTTCATCTTATTTTATCCCTTAGAAAACTTTTTATTTTCTAATGAGGAAATAATGGGAGGGGAGGGAAGGTAGGAACCAGGAGCAGAGGGAGGAGAAATTGTAATCAAGACATATATGTACAAAAATATCTAAATAAAAGGCAAATAAAAAAGTGTTGCAATAAGCTGAATATCTCCTTATTTTTATCCCACCCCTCTCTACACATAATAATCTTTATATTTGCCTGCTTAAACTAATGAAAATAGTTGATTTTTTTGTTGATCAAAACATACTGTATAGTTTATAAAAAACAATTTAAAAATTATATTTATTATCAAAACTAAAATTTTGACTTAATTTTAAGCTATTCATCAATTTAGCCTATAAAGTTTGATAAGGAGAAAATTTCAAGGACACAATGAGTAATTTGTAAGTCTTTGGATCTAACATTCACACAGCTTGCCAGTGATCTCTGTCTACTTTTTACTTAAAATAGACCAAGAGGAGAGTCAGTGGAATTTCACGCTCTTTTCATTCATCAGCTCAGAAGTTTATTCTCCTCAGAAGAAATACCACAGGTACTTAGAGGGTAGGGAAGGGGTGACCTGGATCTGTCTTGCTCTTTCTTCTAGGAGAAGGGGATTAATGATTGTTTGCTGAATGAATTAATGAATGACTAAAAATATTACTGGAGTTATTTTTCTGTGTCATCACCTTAGTTTCTTTTGTGTAATTTGTTTGAGTATTGAATTCCTTCTCTTTTATTCTGAATATTCTTTCTCAGATTTTAACTATATCTTCTCAATTCACAGCCACAAAGATTCTTGTATCTCATTTCCTGATGTATTTTTTTATTGCTTAATAAACTCATTTCCATGGATCTTAAACATTTATTCCTGAAATAAACATAGCATTTTTCAGTTTTTTATCTTGCATTTTTAATTTCATTTTTACCATTCTTACTAGGAACTTATTATGTTTTGTGTCTGTATACCCCTCAATATTGTCCACTCTTCCAACTACCCATTCATTAACTTGTCCTGTTATCCTTTATTCTCTCCCTCTTTTTGTTTTTGAAAGATTGATTTTTATGTGTTAAAATTTTAAATTAATTTTTAAGTTATAAAACATGAGGCTGGAGAGGTGGCTCAGTGGTTAAAAGAACTTGGGTCTCAGCATTTCTACCTGGAAGTCCACAATTGCCTGTACTTTTTGCTCCTTAGGCTTTCAAGCTCTTTTCTGGACTCTGTAGGTACCTGCACTCACATTGAAATCCTCCTTTCTCTGCCTCATACTTCAAAGGCATACCACAATTAAAAATAAAATGAATTTTAAAAGTAAACATATTACAAAAGTCTTCAAAGTAGCTAAAGAATATGCGTTCTTGATGTTTTGAGGGGACCATTTCCTGTTAATTTGAGTAGGAAACTTAAGAAAGGATGATGTTTGGTCATGTACCATCTAGACATTGCATTCTCTGCTACAGGAGGATGTCAACCAGTCTGAGCACAATGTTTTCTGGGTTGCCAATGCTTAATTTATACTGATGTGTAAAAATCCACTACTGATTCTATTTGTATCAGACATCTTGGGATTCGTGGAATAGCAGGAGACAGATAGAGGAGGGAGCAAAGACAGATGGGTAGAGAGTCTCGGGTATTGGGAAGGAACATCTTTTCTCATGACTGTCATTTCCTATTTAATTTTGTGTCCTCATTCAAAGATCCTGATGCATCAGTTGAAAGAAAAGCCTTGTAGGAAATGACATTTGGGAAGGGGCCAATATGGGACACAACTCAAGGCAGCAAATGCCGAGCTCTTGGCAGCTGTTTAGAGAACAAGTGTTCAGAAACAAATTACTTGGTAGAAAGCCTTTAGAATCAGCAAAGGATTAAAAATAGAAAGAGAGGGTGGGTTTCTGCAGCTTTGTGGAGAGAGAATTCAATTCCCCTGGCTGCAGGAATAAATGTGCAACACCGGAACCTTTGATAGAGTTTATGGGCTGCAGTGTCAGATGACAACCAGGGATGGTCACAGTAAAAGAAGTAGTTAATTCCCTTCTAAATCATTCTGCCAGTCACGCTCCATGACTTTGCATATTACTTAATTAAAATGTATCTGAACTGGCTCATAGCATAATAATGTCCTTCCTCTCTCCCAGGACACATTTCAAGGCTCTTTAACTAGAAGATGTGAGATATCCCATGTTGACCACAGTATCCCATAAAGCAAGATCCTCAGTCCAAGCTTTGATCTTATTAAAGAAATTGGGGTGGGAGAAGTTGGCTTCTTGGCATATATTTGTATTTTTTTTTTCTGAGTATTGTCTTTGTGAGTAGAAATACTTTCCCTATGATAAATCCACGAGTCTTATCTCTTTCTTTTATTCTTCTGAGAGTGAAACTGGTAATTGCCAATGAATCATGGGTCCAAGCCTCTCAAAAATTAATTTGCCAATGAATCATCTGGGATCTTGTTAAAAGGCAGATTCTGATTCCATAGCTCTGGTGGGAGACGCTCTTTCAGTGTTTGATTTTTAAGTGTAAAGCAGGGTTGCCAGTGCCCCAGTATCTGACTCTTTTGCTCAGTGTGATGTCCTTAACCCTCCTCATTTCATGGTCTCCTTAGTCTCACAGGATGGCTGACACCATGGTAATGATTCTTTCTGTATTATGCCAAGAAACAGTGGTTTTGTTAATGAACAATTTGACTAGTATATTTGTTAAATGGAGAGAATAATGTGGGGAACTGAATCAAACCCAAAATATCTTGGTAATAAATGATGAGACACATAGGAGTGTTGGCCTGTGAACCAGCATTGGTGATCTGGCAAGGCCATTTTCTTACTATCTTGAGAAACAGGTTACATTTCTTCTCTTTTTACATAGTGCTTGCTATGCTAGAGACCAGGAATTACACACTTTTTTCTTTGCAAACAAACCTTTAAAAATAGGCACCAGTTCTCTACTGACTAAACTGCTTTGGTAACATGAAATAAATTGTATTTATAGCTTACAATGAATGATCAGTACAAGGTAATTAATATTGATTTCTTGAGACAGTGTTTGTCTTATGATACTGTGGGTCAGCACTTGCTCTCCTGTTGTATAACCAAGGCTGGTGACCATGAAATTCACCATGTAGTACAATTGCCACTGTTTACTTGCCTCGTGATTTTATTTTACATATTTTAAGCCTTTTTGGTGAGTGTCAGATCAGTGAGAGACGTTTTTTCAAGAAAAAAAAAAAAGGCAAACAACTTTTAAGGTACAACACAGGAAGCTGATGTTTTAACCTATATACACATACAGCATTAAAGTGATAAAATTGGCTAGTCTGCTTCAGTTAGATAATCCTGCTTTTTGCAGGCTAGAGATTTTTTCCCATTGAAGATACACCAAGGGTTGAAATATCAATGTGATTTTACTCATTTTCTGAGTAACCAGGTCAGTGGCATAACATTTAGTAATAGAAATACCACCTTAGATATTTGTTAAAAGGGGGAGGAGGGGCTGAGATACAGAATTGGGTGTTTAAATTTTGTTGGGAAGGTCAGTGAAGTCACCAGTAGCTCAAGTTTTTTGTTTTTTTTTTTGCTTTTGGAGTATCACTGGAGCTCTGGTCCCAAGTCAGGAAAGCATTGGTGAGGTACAGATAAGAGGACTGGAGGAAGTCCCTGCTAGTGATCATTTAGATGAATGACTACAGAAAGTCCCTGTGGAGTGCACTATCTCACATCTACCAACACAGATCTGTGCTTTTTAGATCTTAAGAGCAGATATGGCGAGGTGGGGCATTGCTTCCTTGGTTTTTTCAGGATCTCATGAGATGAGGGAGATTAGAAAAAGAGAGTTGACCAAAATGAAATGTGCATAGAAATCCCACATGAAAACCTATTACTTTGTAAGTTCAAATAAAAATAAAATATTAAGTAAATACTATGGGAATGAAAATCACTTGACATAAAACAAATCATATCTGTAACCCTTGAAATAAAGGGAATTTGTAAAATGTAGTTGTTAGTTTACCCTGGAAAGAGCAAAATAGTAAAATCAAATGCTGGTAGTCATTGACAGAGAACAAAACATTTGCTCATTGAAGTGTTTAAGGGAATAGGATATTCTCAGTGCTGCTCAGTGCAATCAATGGATATTAGCTTAAGGAGCACCATTTTCTGGTTATTCTATCTATCCTCATGAGAGGAACTAATCTGAATGGGAGTATATTTATAAGTTTTACTCATTGTCTCTAATAGTTAAGGAAATATCTTGCTTTATATGGTGGCTTATAGGCTACAAAAGCAGTTTTTAGGAATTCCAACTTACTAATGTGGCTAGGTGAGCAATAACGGTCTGTATTCTACTTGCCCAGTCTCACATGCTGCCAGTGGGTTTGCCTTTTTTGGCATCAGCCACTGTCCTCTACAATGGAGCCTTGTTGGTGGCCAAGTGTCTAGGAAATCAACTCTAAATTCAGTGTTGGTTGTTTTTCTTTTCTTGGAGTTTGTGTGTATGTGTTAGTGTACACCATATAAACTACACACACACACACACACACACACACACACACACACATAGTCAAAAGGTTAAGAATGTAGTGAAGACACTATACAATCTGAGAGCAGTCTTTGTTGACTAACACCCATCTATAATATCTTCTCTGTGTCTTTCTTTTTTTACTTCTTTTCCATTTTCTGTATTATCAATAATAGATCAGTTTTATGACCCCATTTCCTTACCAATATCAAGTACCACTTGCAAAAGAGTGTTTTCCACTGTCACTAGGAGATGGAAAGGTATGTGGTCTCTGAGCACCACGCTTCATTTTTTTCTACAGTTGCTATTTGTATCAGCTTATTTTCCCTGCTGTTCTTGGGGGTCTTTGACTTTTTTTTTCATTGTTTGCAGTGAGAAACAGGAGGTGGGCAAGACAGATAGTGGATGATTCTCAAAAAACAGGGATTTCTGGGAGTATAAATGGTCTTTATGGACTCCTGCAATGGCCCATGAACAAAGAAATAGAAATAAAACATTCTTATAATCAAGGCATTTATGTTTTTTATATTTTGGTTGGATTTTTCCCCAGGATCTTTAAAATCCATTTTTATTATTCTTGTTAAAAATGAGGTAGAGGTAACATCTTGAACATTTGAAATGGCAGGTAAAAGTTATCTTTTTTATGTCATCTATATTGTCTATAGACTTTGAGAAAAACCCTACCTGTTGGTTATTGCTTCATTTTTGTATATGAAATAAGACTTTGTTAACCGCTGATACCAAAATACTTCTTTATTTAAAAAGGGACCCAAATCAAAAGCCGTATTTTTGCTGAAAGACACATGAAAGATCCAGTCTTCTGGATCACACAAAGGCAGCTCACTGCAAGGCTGGGCTCCACAAGGAGCAAGAATTTTTGACAGTTATCTCTTCATTCTCTTACGAAGTTGCTGAATAATTTGTAAATGGATACACCATGGGCAACAGACGACTTTAAAACAAGCCTGCATTTGGTTCAAAGGTGTGAGCTGATTTCCTTTGCTGAGGTCCTGATGGCTTTAATTTAGGTGTCCCTTTCTAAGAATGCTAGGCATATAAGAGAGGCAGCAGGAAGGAGGAGGAAGAGAGAGAAACAGAGGGAAAGGGTGAGAAGAAGAAAATCTACTCCAGATACCAAGCAAAGCATGGTTCAGTGAGCAGTGCTCTCGTACATAGGAAATGAATCTCTTATTGCCTTCCTTTCCTGTGACTGGGTTCTCTAGGAATTCAGGGTGATTTAGAGGAAGTTGTTCAACCAAAGCAACATCAAGAACAAACCTTTACTCTAGGTTTCAAACTCAGAACTGGCCAAACATATCCTTCTCTCATAAATTTGAAAATGCTCATAGAATTCTGTTATAACTTTAACCTTATATATTTTATCAAATTAAAGTGTTCATTGATCCATGATCATATTACATTTTCAAAATAGAAATATAAGCTATATACAGAGAATATGAGATTTCCTCCTTGAAGAAGGAATAATTCTAAAAAGATTGCTGGTGGTTTGAGCCTTTTCTAATTACTGGGAGAAAGTCCTAGGCTATGATGGCATCAGCACCATGTTTTGTAATGAGATTATGGTAAAGCACAGTTGGCTTTAGGAAAAGACACAATGCTTATTAGGTCTGCTCCATTTAAAGGGTCTGAGCTTACCTGGCAAAAGATATTCAAAGTGTGTCAGCTAGTCAACACAAGGAAGAATGTTGTCTGGCTTTGAAGCTGGAGGAGCCATGAATCACAAAATGAATCAGGTGGTAGAAACTGAGTCAGGGAATCCTCTGATAAACAGTAAGAAAACTTTCAAGTTCAATTTATAATATTAGTACTTTATTTATTAATGTCAACAAACATTTCTGATAAAGAATGTGCTGATGTTTCAGGCTTTGAAAGTACATGTAAGGGTCCACTTTGCTCTGCCTATATCTTTCCTGTACCCATTTCAATAATGCTGTAAATTGCAAAACATGTAAATGAATGAATAAATGAATAAGATAATTCTTGGGGCTGGGGAGACTGCTCAGTGGTTAAGCAGTACTTACTGTTCTTACAAATAACCTGCTTTTGGTTCCCAACATTTATGTCAGGTGCTTTGCAACTATCTCTGATTCCTGCTTCCTGAAGTCTGATGTTCTCTTCTGGCCTCTGTGGGCACCTGGATTTATGGGAATATATCTACATTCAGATACACATTGACTGCCAGTATGTCTTCCAGTGGCAAGGCCTCCTAACATTTTCCCTATCTCCCTTGACATGTCAGTGGTGTGATCATTATGTAGATTTTTGGCTTTGGAATCCATGTTGTTGGAATTTCTTAATTGTAGCTTCCCTGTCATGCCTGGAAAACATTGTCTCTGAGCAAGAGTCCTTGTTCTCTGTCTGTTTGCCCCCCCATTCTGAAATTTTCTCTGAGAATTATATATATGTATATATATTAAAAATTTATTATATATTATTATTATGTAATATGACTAAAATTAAGAAATAAAATCCCTTTAAAAAGTCATTTTTAAGGACTTTCAACTTCAAATCTAGACAATCAACCAAACAGTAAATTATATCCTCTGTTACAATGTTGTTTGTGGGTTTTAATGATGTAAACAGAGGTAACATGAATAAGTTCAAGCTACAATATGAATTTCTTCTCTGTAGTAAAACAGTGTTCAGTAGCATGACATTCCATCATACTTTCACATCTTCATGACAGAAATGAGTACTTCACACAGATAACAATGAAAGGGGATATTCATTGTGAAGGGGATATTCTAAGTTTATGTTGCATTATTTTAATTCAATTTGCTTAATTTTGAGTTTATGTTACTTTAGATTTATTTTAATTTCTGTGTACATGTGAATCTCTCTCAGTGTGTGTGTGTGTGTGTGTGTGTGTGTGTGTGTGTGTGTGTGTATGTGTGTAGGCACTCTTAGAGGCCTGCAGAAAATGGCAGATACCCTGGAGATAGAATTACAGGCAGTTGGGAGCTCCCACATTCGGTTGCTGAGAACGAACCCAGATCCTTTGTAGTAGCAGCCAGTCTGCTGAGCCATTGAGCCATCTCTTCCACACCTGCAAGTGTTGAGGTGTTCCCATGCAAGGCTGGCTATATAATTAAAAGGCAGAGTGACGTTCTCTCTACTTTTCCCCACTCTGTCACCTGGAATGTGAACAGAGAAGATTAGATAATGGGCACTTTCACCAGAAAGCCATGGGGCTGCCTGTCTGAGAAGTGTTGGAATGAGAAAACCAACAGAGCTGACTTTCTAACTCTGGAACCACCCCATCACACCTGAATTTTTATGTTCCTGTTATAGAAAAACAGGAAAACATTGTTTTTTTTATTTTCATTAGTGCTCTTCTCATTATAGTTTTTTGTTAAAACAGCTGCTCACTTATCCTAGTTATTATGGTATGTATTTGTGTTACATTATAGTATAAGGCTCAAACATCAAATGGCTGGGAGTCTCTTGCTAGGCATCTCAAATCTACTTTTAAACTTCAAATCCATGGAATTTCCCATTATGTCATGTGGCATATCCAGTCAATAATTCATTTATGCATACATTCGTTTATTCAACAAAATTCAGTTTTGGAATTATCAGGGATATAAGACTGTCAAATGGTATTGTCTCTAGAAATGTTGTACTTTGAAATTAGAAAAGAAGACAACTTCATGAGGTTAAGAGAAGAGAGGACCCTACATGAAAAGTCATGGGAGAAGATAGAAGTTGAAGCAGCCCAGTTTCATATCTGAATGAGGAGTGAGTGCAAGCAATCAATGCATTGCTGGGCTAGATGCTCACATCAACCCAGAGGGAAATGTAATTCAATATCCAAATGTTTGCATACCCCTCGTGTATTAGCTTTAATTTCTTCACATTAATATGCTTCAGGGCTGTTTTTAATGATTAGAGTTTTAAGACCATATGTGCCCTGAAGAACTCTTTCATTCATTTAGTCCAGACATAAACACGTTTGATAATTACTAAGAATTGAAATTGTCTATATTCTTATAACATGAATACATATTAATTAAAATAACATTATTGAGTTTTATGTATTGAGCATTTCTTGCTGAGAAAACCTATTCTTTTAAAATTTATTTCATGTGTATGTATGTGTCGCTTTATTGGGGTATGTACACATGAACAGAGGTACTCTCAGAGGCCAGAAGAGGTCACTTGATTCCCTGGGGCCAGAGTTTCAGGTGGCTGCAAAACTCTTGACATGTATGCTAGGAACTGAACTCAGATCCTTTGCCAGAGCAGTATGCACTCCCAGCCCCTGATCCATCTCCTCAGCCTCAGGAAAGATTGTGATGTACCCTCAACATGATGTTCAGTGTTCCTCCCCACCCTTGTTTGCTCAAACTGAAGACTAAACCTGGGTCATGTGCATGTTGCTTAAGCACTCCTCCATAGAGGTACATCCCCATCCCTCATCAATGAAACTAGCGTTTTCCCCCATGAATACAGTCACTCTCCAAAACATTGCAGCATCCCACCAAGTGTGAGCTTTCCTTGAATTAATGTTCTTTGCTTGTTATGTGTATAGGAATATGTTTTCACATCAAAAGCAATATTGATCTTTTCCCTCAAAATAACTGCTTTCAGGCATAAAGCTATGTTTTATGCTTTCTTTATATTTGTCTTAGTCCTGGGCAGCCTAACTCAATCCTTAATCCCAGGGGGTAGATTAATTTAATTTTCACTGTACCTTCTCCAGAATCAGACCATCTGAAGACAAATGATTTGGGAGCTAGCATTATTAAATATTGTGATTTTATTTGCTCCCTGTGTTGGAAGAGCAGGTGGCTATTTATTCCAGCAACATAAATTGTACAGTGCATCGCTTTTTCTTTCTACTTTTTGCAGAATTCTTTTTCTGTCTTTCTTTCTTTTAGGGAGTGGGTTACCTTTAATTTGTTACTATAATTTTCTACCCCACCACAAGTGGCCCTGCCTACAGCAACATCATCTAGTGGCAGCGTCAGCTGCCTTATACTCCTCTGAGGGACTACATCGCCTGGAACCTGGTGAAGAAGAGCATTTTTCTGAGTAGGAGACACAGATACTCTAACAAAGAGGTACACACTGATGAACCCACCCAGGCTTTGGCTCTTGGCTCTGCTTCTAAGTATGCATGAATGGCATTCATGTGTACTGTGCAGCAAGTGGCTTCCCTGGGGGACAAAAGAGAGAATTTGGAAGATGTTAACTGCCAGAGAGGTAAACTCAGACCTGTGAGGGGCAGGGTTGACAGCAAGCTGGCAAATATATTACACTCTCTGTCCTCTGATCTGTCAGAGTGATATAGGCACTTATAGTACAAATAGCCCAGACATGTCCCAGACTCAGAGACACGATGCTCCTTTTAGTGAAGCAGTGCCCATCTATGTAATGTACAGCTTCATCTTGAGTTCCCATCATTCCTCACTTCTCTTTTTTCTTACCTTGCTTTTCCTGGAATTACATTTTCCATTTAAAATGATCACTTTTGGTGGGCGGTGGTGGCACATGCCTTTAATTCCAGCACTCAGGAGGCAGAGGTTTGCAGATCTCTGTGAATTTGAGGCCAGCCTGGTCTACAGAGTGAGTTTTAGTATAGCCAGGGTGGTTGCAGAGAGAAACTCTGTCTTAAAAATACACCTTTTAAAATTTCTGAATTTGTAGTATGTATATTATAAATAGCCTGAGCAAAGACAAGAGAGGTTACTGGAAAAAAAATGGTTCTTGAATTTTCCTTGTGAATATGATACAAACTGAAAACAACTCATTAGTTTATTCCTTTTCAACTAATAACCTACTGGCATTCATGCTGAGCTGGGACCCATATAGAACATTAGACATAAAAACATAAGCTAGTAATATAAAAGATAACTCTTTAAAATGCATTATTTCTTGAGAATTTTATACATGTATATGATGCATTCTGGTCACATTCTCCTAATCCTTTTGTCCCTCTCCCATGGAAGCCCCACTGCACTTTTGTGTCCTTTTCTTTCTGAGTTTACAGAGGACTGTGTAATGTGAACATGGGTGCAGCACTATCCCCTGGAGTATGGGAAATTCACCAGCAGCTATACTGCTGCAGACAATGATTGTCTCTTCTTCAACATCTGACAGCTAATATTTCCCTGGGAACATGTCATGTTCTATGAACCCCTTCCTTGTCCCAACTCCAGAGAGTGTTTCACAGTCCTCTTCTTCATCAGCCAGCTCTTACATTCTTTCCTCCCCTCCCTCTGCCATGTTTCCCAAATAGATGTCCTCTTTTAGGCTAAGCATTCAAACAACATTTGTTCTCAGTGCTGTGAGTGGTCATGGATAGCTGCATTCACTGCTGCATATTGCAAAAATAAAAAAAAAAGTTTTCTGGTCATGACTGAGAGCAGAGTATAGAAGTGTCTAAACATAAATATTTAGAAAGCAATTTGACATTAGATACAATCAACAAAATAACACCAGTATGTTTCTCTTAGGGCCAATGCCTTCCTTAGCAATGGACTTTTGATCAGTTTTTCAGTACCAGTTATAAATTCCCTCCCGTGGAGCAAGTTTCAATTTCCACCAGAAAGGGTTGCTACCCCTATAATAGTCATGCTACTATTATTATACAGGGGGCACATCTTAACTGGCAAGCTGATATTGTGTGGTGGAATGTTCTCTTTATGTTGTAAATAAAGTAACTGATTTGGCCTATGTAGAGCACCTTAGAAATGGGTGGAGTATCAGAGGAAGAGACAAGGAGAAGGAGGGTAGAGTTAGCCAGCAGCCATCCAATCCCCAAAGGAGGAACATGTAGAGGTATGGGCTGAGCCATGGACTGAGCCACGTGGCGGGAAGATTAATAGAAATGGGTTGATTTAAGATGAAAGAGCTAGCTAGTAATGTGCTTGAGACATGGGCCAAACAGTATGAAGTATATAAGTGTCTGATTCAGTTCTTTGGGGGACAAAAGCTGCCGCGGGTCAGGGTTCAAATCTCCGGGCCCAAATGGGCCCAGGGAAACTTCCTACAACAATATTGTAGTGAGCAATGTCTACCACTTAGCAAAACCATGCATTACCTTTTTTCCCCCCATAGCACCTCTGTGTGAAAGCAAGAAGGGAGGTTCTAATCCAGTACCAGTTTAGACTTCTCTGTGTCCTTCAACCAAGGTATGTGCTGTCTTCCTTAAGAGGGTCTTTCCTTCTAGATCCAGGGAGCAGTCAAGAACAATGTCAACCTCTTGTGTTATTTGGGGGCTGCTAAGAATTTCATGACTAACAGCTCTTAGTGAAGTATAGCATTGGGCATTGAGATTTTTGTTTGATCACTCATGGATTCTGGAGTCAACTTTGTCTGTGCATGCAGGGCATCACCATTCCAACTCCTTCTTAATGCAAAGTAGTAGGTTTCTGTATGGCATCAGCATGCAGCCTTTATTTTTTGTTGTCCTGCCCATCCCTTCCTGTTTAAATCTTGCCACTTACTTTATTTACCTTGTCTTCTTTCATATCACAGGCACATGTGTAACTATCCCCACTCTCCTTCAGGCCTCGTGCCCCACATTATGGCCTCTTTCTGACTTCATGGTCTCTACAGAATGGGATCTAATGTGTTTTGGAATTTCAGATTTTCTTTTTAGATTTTTATATATTTGCATATATATGAGATGTCTTAGGGATGAGCCCATGTCGAAACATGAAATTCATTTCTATTTCACCTACATCTTATGAAAACAGCCTGATGGTAATTTCGATGATATTTTTAGTGTGCCTGTTTTGACTGCAATGTGTCACCTGCTATGTGAAGTCAGGTGTGGAGTCTTCCACTTGCCCGTTATGCGGGTATTCAAGGTGTTTCAAACATGGGAGCTGTTAAGAATGATTATTTTCAAGTAAGCAAAATGAATCATCTTACAATGAAACAGTTGGTTCTAAGTAACAAGTTAAGGAATCTTGTTGCCTCTAAATAGATATTTATGGATTTGCACTGTCAGGGAAGATATCACATGTTGAACACCATAGGAGAAAACTATGTTCCTGGTAAGAAACTGTCACTGAAACAGCAACTGCAAAATCCGTCCCTGCTTATAAGACATATACACTGAAATATTTCTATATGCCAATCACACAAGGGCCATTATTCTTCTTACTCAGCTGAAAGAAATAATGATAACCCAGGTGACAGCATGCATTGCTAATGTGTTAGAATTTATTGAAGGAGGGTAACCAGCTATCATCGTTTCACCCTTAGCAGAGATTCCAAAGCAAGGAGAAGATAAACAAGACTTCAGAGATAAAAGAAGTTGCAGGTATGCTGTCTTGATTGATGACCATTGGCATGGAGAAGGTAAGACTTCATATCAACTGGATAGGGATTTTTCTTTTGGATTGGGTAAGGTTTTCTCACATCACAACTAAGTTACAAGCAAGGTCAAGAGTTAACCTGTCAATTACATATTGAGCTTCGGTCATTTGGGGCAATTGCTAATGAGACTCTTGTTTGGCTTTCTGGAATGGTTGCTGCATGAGAGATTGGTTGATACTGTATATTGTGGCTGGGAGTAAGAAACAGTGTGGATCATTCTTCAGAAAGAGGCTCTTACAGCTCTGCTTTCATGTGTAATCAGAACGTTGTCAATTATGTTGTATATCAATAGCTCTACCTTGATCACAGTCAAGAGGACAGGTAAGGAAGATAATGGCATTTAAGTGACATGCAGATAAAATATACCAAACACTGAACACAATCCATCTCTTTTAGAATTATTAATTTTATTTTTTATGTGAAATAATATTTACCTGTATACATATCTGTGTATCATATGCATGTGAGGTTCTTGCAGACATCAGAAAGGGTGTTGAATCCATTGGAACTGGAATTATACATGCTTATGAGTCACTGTGTGGTTACTGGGAACCTTACTCAGGTTCTCTGAAAGAGCAGCAAGTGATCTTAACTGCGGAACCATCTTTCCAGCTCACAATCTGTTTACAATTATGGGTTTTTTGGAGACAGTGATGCAACCTAAAATTTTTGTTAAAAATGTGCTTCAGAAAAAAAGTACTCTTGATTCAACTTTAAATAAAAAGGAAGGTGTGAGTGAGATTATACAGAGTGGAAAATATGATTAGAAGATGACTAGGGGTAAATGCCATCTTTAATATCACAATAGCCATAACAGTGACAAGCTAAAGGACAACCCAATCTGAAAGTAAAAGCATTTATGTTATGGGCTGATATGTGTTGACAACAAGTTGCATTATACCCATAATATTTAAAACCTTTAAGTCATGTGTTGTTACCTTTTTTTTTCTTGATTATAGAAAAGTTGCAGTTTCTGGCTTGAATATTGAATGGCCAAAAAGTTAGAAATGAGTAGAATAATGTCCATTGTAGTGGGGGTTTGGTGGGGTGAGGTGTCAGTAAATGGTATCTCAATGCATTCGTCTAGCAAGAATAAGTTAAATACATATAAGAATGATATTCAAAAGCTGTGCAAATATCTGGGCATCTATTTGCTTGGTTGTATAATTTCCTCTCACTAAATACAGTCCATTGTATTTCAGAGAGAGAGAGAGAAAGAGAGAGAGAGAGAGAGAGAGAGAGAGAGAGAGAGAGAGAGAGAGAGAGAAAAGCTACTCACAGAGTTCAGAAAAGAGGTCATTGGATCCCTTGAAGATGGAATTATAGGCAGTTGTGAGCTGCCTAATGTGTATGCTAGGAAACAAACTTGGGTCCTCTGGAAGTGTAACAGGGCTCCTAACCACTAAACCATCTCTTTGGCGCCTGAAATGGAAGTTAATTAAATGAAACCTATTAGAAATCTGAACTACCTGTACATGAATCCTCTTCTGTCTGCACACTGAGTATCATATATAGCAGGGCAATAAATGTCAGCAAAGTTTCTATCTATTCGGAACACTTGGTGATTTTTATGAAATTATTCAAAAGCATATTTAGGGGCAATGAGACATTGTCTGCCACCCTTCAAAATCTTATACTGTGCAAAGGTTCTTCATAAGTAGACATATATACAAAAAAGAAATACATACATTATTTTAAAGATGCAATTATTTAATACAACAACCTGAAAATATATCACTTGATGGGCTTTTGTCCATTGCATTATAGATCTTTCATACTCATTATCTGAAAGAAAGAATTACAGATTGAAATATCTTGCAATTATAAATAATGTTTAGTATAGGAATAAAATACATTTTAGAAAAATTCTATTTCTCAGATGTAATAGTGTGGCTTGTTGGAACCAGTCCTAAACTATATTATTATGGTGTGGGTTTAGTCACAAAATTACCTTCAAAACAAAGCAGTACTTGTTCTATTGTACTTCTAATTTTGGGTAAATGAGTCTCTCTATATCTTTGATAATTTCTTTTATCTCTAGTGGCAACCAAATCAGAATACTTTATTTTATTTGGAAGTAAAACAAAAATACTTGGTAGGGGTGTTGGTGGCTAAACAATACTGTTCTGAGATCACATAGCATCTGCATAAAAAATAAAATCTATTAGAGAGGAAGAAAGAATAATCTAGAAGGGGGGCAGAGACAGGACTCCAGCAAAGCCTAGACACTTAATTTTCTCCTCGGCTTCCAACTCAGTGCCTGTCACCAAGCAAGCACAGAATCATGCTGAGTAAGAGCATGATTAGCATCAGACTAAGTTTCTAGCGATCAAGGATAACTATAAATGAATCTGGATATTCTCAGTCAGCCAGATGGTGGCCAGATGAGTTCCTCTCTTTTCACACTCAGCAGTGATGATTCTCAGGCAGAGAATCCTTTGAAATCTTTACATTTATTTTAGGATCTGAGAGCCATTGTTTCAAATATTGCCAATTATGGTATCTCTTTTTGTTCTTCCTAAAATGGAATGCTTGATGTTCTATGAAAAGCTGAGAGTCACATACTGTCAGGAAGGGAGGGACTGTATTTTATTCATTCTAAGTTAAAGTTACAAGACCATGAACTATTTCTAAACTGAATAAAATTAGGCGGGGAAGCACAAAATGTATTAATTAGTAGCATTAGAGGCTCTAATGGCCTTCAAGTAAAACATTTTTGCTTGTTTTCTATTTTCTTTTTTTTATTTTTCTGGTGCTTGGCATCAAATCCAGGGTTTTAAACATAGTGGATAAAGTTTCTGCCACTGAAGTATACCCAGGTCTTTAGAATGCCCCTTAAGTACTGTAATTTCTTTATAACCCTCTACACATGGGTTAAAAAACTGATATCACAGAAATGTCCATGTTATGCCACACAATGTACAGACTCAGTGCCACCTCTATATCAGTGGCATTTTTCACAAGGGTAGGGAAAATAATCCTGCACTGAACTGATACAAAACCTCAAACGATTCTGAATATGGTCAGAACAATCTGAGAAAATAACAAAGCCATTTGTGCCACAGTTCTATCACATACATGAGCCTCATTAACATGTCATGAATAACTATTAATGATATTAATAAAATATGCAAACTATTACAACTGATTTCTACCATGTGCCTTTAATTAGAAAGAAGAGAAGGTGAAAGAGGAACTAATATTACTGATAACAAAGCAGACCATAAAGCTATACTATGTGATAGATTACATGCAGAGACCAGTGGAAAGGACCAGAGGACCTAGAAGAAACCCATGCATTTATGGCCAAGTGGCCTTTGGGATAGGCACCACCAGTATAGACCATGACAAAAACAGTGTCTTTAACAACTGTTGTTGAAGAAACCAAACATCCACACGCAAGAGACTGGAACCACTTCTATCTATCACCATAAAAGTAGGCAATTTAAAGTGGATACTATTTGTCTTAGATGTAAGACCTAGAATAGGAAACTTCCAGAGAGAAGCTTGAGAGAGGTACTGGAATTTCGAGGTTTAGCCTGGGACCTTGACTATGCAACATCAGTGCTCTGCTACTGATACCCACCGCCATGGAAATATTTTAAGCCATGTGATAAGTAATGATATTTTTTATTACTCCAGATGCAGAGGCAATAGAAGTAAAAGCAGACAGATGGGATTATAGTAAATCGAGAAGCTTAGGCACAGTAGAGGAGGAAGAAGGAACTAATGGAAAAAATGACCAGTGGAATGGGAGCGAAATCTTTACAAATACATGAGAGGTTAATATTCAAACTATAAGAAACTTGAAAACATCAGCAGAAACAAAAGCAAACCAATGGCAATGGATTCTATACACAAACTAGTGAAGGATCCCTGGGCTTTTCTTAAAAGCAAATTTGTACATGATCAATAAATACAAGAGAATGTTCACATCACTAATTATTAGAGAAATGCAAATCAAAATTCACACAGAGATATCATGAAACCCTAGAGTGACTATGTATATTTTTTTCTCCATGAAAATGGCCAATACTGCTGAAGCTACAGAGAAGGGACTGCCTATATATTGGTGAGAATTTGAATGTGGGTAGACATTTAGAAGTCAATATGAAGTCTACTTAAAAACAAATGTCAACAATAGAACTACTAGATCTACTATATCCTGGAGTTATTTATCTTCCCTCTTCTCTTGTTGCCTCTCCCTGTTTGTGTGTGTGTAGTGATTGTATTTAAAAACAATTATTATGTTGTTTTAAGTATTAGAGGTTCAACTAACCTGGACTTGGGAACTTGCATGGGGATGACCCTCTGCATGTATTAGTCAGTGGTATAGCTTGGTCTTCTTGTGGGACTTCTCACAGTGGGAACAGGGACTGTCTCTGACTGTTTCTGTTACTTGCTTTGGGGACATTTACTTCCTACTGGGTGCCTTGTCGAGCCTTAATAGGAGCGGAGGTGCCTAGTCTCACCGAAACTTGATATAATATGGATGGCTGATATCCCTGGAAGACCTGTCCATATCTGAAAAGAAACTTAGGAGGAGATAATGGGGGGGGGGAAGGGGAGGGGAGGAACTAGAAGGAGAGGAGAAAGGGGAAACTTTGTTTGGGATGTAAAAACAATAAATAAATAAACAACTAAAAAAACCCTACAAACAACCAATAAAATAAAATAAGAAAGAATTAGAAATTTATAGGTTGCCAACACAGAAACAATGGATATTGAAGAAAAAATATCTAGTCCAGAGTGGAATCAGAGGTGAGTAGATCCCAGCTCTTGGGCCATCTATCTGGAGACTCCCTTTCCCAGGCCAGGGACATACCCAAGGTTCTGATCTCAGACTCTTGTTGGCAGACAGACCTTAGGCTTTAGCAGAAAGGACCTCCCATGGCTGTGCCCCGCCTCTAGGGTGAGCTGCATCATCATAGACAAGCAGACACCTTTGTAACAGAGAACCATGTTCAGAGTGGAGTCAATGGAGACCCCTTGTTCAGAGCAGACAGGAGACACATAAGCTCTCTAGAAACAACTGACTAGAAGCTGATTAACTGTAAACCACTGAAGCCATTTGGAGATGCTAGTGCAAGAGTATATATAACAATATAAAGAACAACAAGGAAACACCAGAAGAAACTGGTGGTTCTACAATACCAATACCCGAATAGGGCAATGAAGAGGAAACAGAAGAAAACAATAGCAAAAACACCTCTATAAAGATTATTGAAGCCTTCAAAGAAGATATAAAAATTCCCTTAAAGAAATAGAAGAAAATACAACCAAAAAATTGAAAGAGATGAATAAAATCTGTGAAAGAAACATGCCAGGAACAAAAAAACTGAAATAGAAATAGAAGCAATAAAAAGGGCACAAAATTAGGCAAAGATGGAAATAGAAAACCTGAAGAAAAAAGCTGGAACTACAGATACAAGCATAGCCAACAGAATCCATGAGATGGCAGAGAGAATCTCTGAAGTGGAAGACTCAGGAGCTGAAATAGATATATCAGTCAAAGAAAATACTAAAACCAAAAAGCCATAACACAAAATGTTCAGGAAATCTGGGACACCATGAAAAGACCTAACCTGAGAGTAATAGGAATAGAAAAAAGGAGAATACCAGCTCAAAGGCACAGATAATGTTTTCAATAAAATCATAGAAGAAAACTTTCCTAACCTGAAGAAGACAATTGGTCATACAGATACAAGAAGCTTACAGAACACCAAATAGATATGACCCCCCCCCAAAAAAAAGTCAGCACGCCACATAATAGTCAAACCACAAAATATACAAAACAAAGAAAAAATTTTAAGAGCTTCAAAAGAAAAGGGTCAACTTACCTATAAAGGCAGACCCATCAGAATAACACCTGACTATTCAATGCAAACAATGAAAGCTAGAATAGCTTGGTCAAAAGTTATACAGATACTAAAGGAGCATGGCTGCCAAACTAGAATACTATTCCCCCAAAATTATCAATCACTATAGATGGGGTAAACAAGATATTTCTTGACAAAGTCAGACTGAAACAATACCTATCTACCAATCCAGCACTACAAATAGCATTAGAGGAAAAGCTCCAACCTAAGGACCCCAGATACACTCATGAAACCACAAACAATCAATAATCCCACAGAAGAATACCCCAGAGAAAGGAAATACAAACAAGTTACCACCAAAAATAGCAGGAAATATCAATCAGTGGTTACTAATATCTCTTAATATTAATGGACTCAGCTCACCTATAAAAAGACACACACTAACAAGATGGATACAACAACAGAAGCCATCCTTCTGTTGCCTACCAGAAACACATCTCAACCACAAAGACAGACACAGGCTCAGAGCAAAGGGTTGGGAAAAGATTTTCCAGTCAAATGGTCCAAAGAAATAAGCTGGGGTTGCCATCCTAATATCTAACAAAGAAGACTTTAAGCTAAAAGCAATTAAAAGGGACCAAGTTGGTCATTACTTATTCATCACAGGAAAAATTGGTCAAGAGGAGATTTCAGTCCTGAATATTCATGCCCCTAATATAAGGGCACCTACCTATATAAAAGAAACACTGCTAAAGCTCAACTCCCACATCAATTCTCACACCCTAATAGTGGGAGACTTCATTACCCCACTTTCACGCCTCTATAGGTCAACCAGATAGAAACTCAACAGAGAAATAAGGAGTCTAACAGAGGTTACGATGCTAATGGATTTAATAGATATCTACAGAAGCTTCCACCCAAATGCAAAGGAATATACATATTTCTCAACTCCTCATGGAACTTTCTCTAAAACTGACCACATAATTGGTCATAAAGCAAATATCAACAGATACAAAAACATGGAAATAATCACTTATATCATATCAGAGCACCAGGGCCTAAAGTTAGAGTTCAACAACATCAAAAATCAAAGAAAGCCTACCAACTCATGGAAACTAAACATCACTCAGCTGAACCACCTCTGGGTCAAGGAAGAAATTGAGAAAGAAATCAAAGTCTTCCTAGAATATAGTGAAAATGAATCTACAACGTATCCAGACTTCTGGGACACAATGAAAGTAGTCTTAAGAGGAAAATTCATAGCGCTAGATGCCTATATGAAAAACCTAGAGAAATCCCATAATAGAGAACTAACAGTTCAGATGAAAGCCTTAGAACAATTAAAAGCAAACTCACCTAGAAGGAGGAGACGGCAGGAAATAATCAAACTTAGAGCTGAAATCAATACAATTGAAACAAAAAGAACAATACAAAGAATCAATGAATCTAAGAGTTAGTTCTTTGAGAAATTCAACAAGATAGATAAGCCCTTATCCAAACTAATCATATAGCAGAGAGAGAGTGTCCAAATCAACAAAATAAGAAATGAAAAGGGGGATATAACAACAGACCCCCAGGAAATCCAGAAAATTATCAGATCATACTTCGAAAATCTAAATTCCACAAAGATGGAAAACCTAGAAGAAATGGACAGCTTTCTGAACAGGTACCATTTACCAAAATTAAATGAAGAATTAATTACCTAAACAGGCCTATAACCCTTAAGGAAATTGAAGCTGTCATTAAAAGCCTCCACAAACCAAGAAGCCCTGGTCCAGATGGTTTCAGTTCAGAATTGTACCAGACATGCAAAGAAGAATTACTACCGTTACTCCTCAAACTATTTCACACAGTAGAAAATGAAGGAATGTTGCCAAATTCCTTTTATGAGGCCACAATTACCGTAATACCCAAGCCACTCAAAGATACAACGAAGAATGAGAATTACAGACCAATTTCCCTCATGAATATTGATGCGAAAATTCTCAACAAAATTTTGGCAAACCGTATACAACAATATGTAAAAATATCATCCACCACGACCAAGTAGGCTTCATCCCAGAAATACAAGGTTGGTTTAACATACGAAAAACCATAAACATCATCCATTATATAAACAAACAAAAGGAACAAAACCACTTATCATATTCTTGGATGCTAAAAAAGCCTTTTACAAAAATCAACACTCCTTTATGATGAAAAATCCTGGAGAGATCAGGAATACAAGGAAAATTCCTAAATATAATAAAGGCAATTTACAAAAAGCCGACTCAAACTTAATGGAGAAAAACTCAAAGTAATTCCACTAAAATCAGGAACTAGATAAGGATGTCCTCTCTCCCCTTATCTATTCAATATAGTTCTCGAAGTTTTTGCTAAAGCAATAAGAGAACGAAAGAAGAATAAGGGAATACAAATTGGAAAAGAAGAAGTGAAACTATCTCTATTTGCAGATGATATGATTGCATACATAAGTGACCCACAAAATTCTTCCAAGGAACTTCTATGGCTGATAAACACCTTCAGCAATGTAGCAGGATACAAGATAAACTCAAAGAAATCAGTAGCCCTTCTATACACTAAAGATAGAAGGGCTGAAAAAGAAATAAGGGAAACATCACCCTTTATAATAGCTGCAAATAGTATTAAATACCTTGAAGTAACTAAACCAAAGCAGTAACAGATCTATTTGACAAAAATTTTAAATCACTGAAGAAAGAATTTGAAGAGGATATCAGAAAATGGAAAGCTCTTCCATGTTCCTGGATTGGTAGGATCAACATAGTAAAAATGACAATTCTACCAAAAGCAATCTACAGATTCAATGCACTACCCATTAAAATCCCAACACAATATTTTTTGGACCTTGAAAGCACAATACTCAATTTCATCTGGAATAACAGGAAAGCCAGGATTGCCAAAACAATTTTGCTCAACAAAAGAATCTCAGGAGGCATCACCATCCCTGACTTCATGTTATATTATAGAGCTACAATAATAAAAACAGCCTGGTACTGGCATAAAAACAGATTTGTGGATAAATGGAATAGAATTGAGGATCCAGACATTAACCCCAAAACCTATGAACACCTGATTTTGATAAAGAGGCCAAAAATATTCAATGAAAGAAAGAAAGTATCTTAAACAAATTGTGTTGGCATAGCTGGATGGTAGTGTGTAGGAAAATGCAAATAGATCCAAGCCTATCACCCTACACAAAACTCAGATCAAAGTGGATCAAAGACCTCAACATAAACCCGGCCACATTGAAGTTGATAGAAAAGAAAGTGGGAAATACACACTAATGCATTGGCACAGGTGACGACTTCCTAAATATAATACCATTAGCACAGACACTAAGAACAACAATCAATAAGCGGGACTTCCTGAAACTGAGAAGCTTCTGTAAAGCTAACAGCACAGGCAATAAGACAAAATGACAGCCTACAGAATGGGAAAAGATTTTCACCAACCCTACAAGTGACAGAGGACTGGTCTCTAAAATGTATAGAGAACTCAAGAAACTAGAGCCCAAAACCTTGAATAACCCAATCCAAAAAGGGTTTCAGAACTACAAAGGGACTTCTCAGCAGAATAATTGCAAATGGCTGACAGGCACTTGAAAAGTGCTCAACATCTTTAGCCATCAGAGAAATGCAAATCAAAACAACTTTGAGATACCACCTTATACCTGTCAGAATGGCTAAGTTTAAAGTCACAGATGACAGCCTATGTTGGAGAGGTTGCAGAGCAAGAGGAACACTGCTCCATTGTTGGTGGGAGTGTAAGCTTGTTCTGTCACTCTGGAATTCAGTATGGTGGTTTCTCAGAAAATTGGGAATCAATCTTTCCAAGTTCCAGCAATATCACTATTGGTCATATACCCTAAAGATGCATATTCACACTCCAAAGGCATTAGCTCAACTATATTCATAGCAGCATTATTCCTAATAGCAAGAACCTGGAAACAACCTAGATGCCCCTCAACTGAAGAATGAATTAAAAAACTGTGTTACATCTACACAATGGAGTAATGCTCAGCAGTAAGAAAAACTGATATCCTAAAATTTGCTGGCAAATGCATGGATTTGGAGAATATTTTCCTGAGCAAGGTATCATAAACTCAGAAAGATAAGCTTGGGATGTACTCACTCACTAGAGGACTTTAAACAAAGAGCAAAGCATTCCCAAGCTGTAAAGCACAACCACTGAACAGCTTGGGATCTGAAGCACCTTGGAGCAGCACCTTGGCGTCCATTCCCTCCAGAGGAACACCTGACCCCAGTCTTGATGTTGGGAAAATGAAAGCAGATTTGTCTGGAGTGGATGCTGAAAAATCTACCTGGGGACCTTGGGACTTCTTGCCCTTGCAGGGGACGAAATAAGGAGATGGGGAGAAGAAAGAGTGACTGGGAGGGGCGGGAGGGAGAAGAGAGTTTGGACAAGGGGATACATGGATAAAAAATGAGACTACTCATAATAAAAAAAGAAAAAAAATGAAAAGATATCTAGTATATTTTAATTAACCTGATACTTTACATGCATCTGCTTATCACTTGCATGCCATACATGAGTACAGTCAAAAAGGCTAAAATGATCTTAAATGCAAAATAAGAAAAAGCATACTTCTTGTGATGTTTTTCAGTATTGTGATAGCTACTCTTGGTAGTCAATTTGACTACATCTGGGATTAAATAAATCATAGTCACTGGGTACACTTGTGAGGAATTATTTCTTAATTAAATCACTTGAAGTGGGATGATCTGCTTTATTTTTATTTATTTATTTTAAAGTAGTCATTGCAGAATATATTGTTCTGGTTCGAGGCCTCTGGTTTCTGCTCCACTATTGATGCTGGGCCCTCACTGGGGCTCCTCTTGGTTATCCTCCTGTCCAGTGTTGGGGAAATTCTGCAACTTTGAGTCTGTAGGACTGGTCTCTTCGCTTGCTTCAGCGGATTTTAGATAGCATGGATGTTGGGGTGGGTCGACTCATAACCCTGGTTCTGGACCTGTGCAGTGGCAGGATTGATCAGCCTGCCAGCTCTCCCTTGTTTTCAGCACTAGGGTCCTGGCTAGTTCACCCCTCGAAGCAATAAGCAAGGGACAAAGCCAATTCTCCTTCTTTTATATCCTCAGGATCCTTTGTCCCACACCTACCCCTCCAGGACCAGCTCCACTGTATTGTCCAGGCATGGCATAAGGGCCACTCTCTGAGTGCTACAGCTCATAAGAGACAGGGCCAGCTCTTCTGCCTTAATGACCTCAGGGTCAGCTCTGCCACCTCCTCAGGATAATGGGTGGAGGTGGGGGCCAAGAGACAGGTAGAGGGAGACTGCTTTTAGTTCTTTTGAGATAGAAACTCCTCCTTTGATCTTGGCCACACCTTTTGGTGGCAGCTTATATAAAGGACTTGGAAGAAAGACAAAGACGTTCAATCTCTTTTTGTGTGTTTGCTCTTGGAGGCAAGTCCATTCCTTCAGTGGCATTAGAGCCTACTTCTTAGCCTGATGGTGGTGGTGCACACCTTTAATCCCAGCACTTGGTGGGGGTCAGAGAGAGGCAGATCTGAGCTTGAATTTTGATATATTTGTTAAGTGCTCATGTCAATTATATGATTTATATCTGAATTATTTTATGACAGTTTACCAACGCATCTATGAAGAATGATGTTCCAAGTTTGCCTTATAGTATTAGTTAGAATATCGGAGATGAGTTGTTAGGTAATAGCAGGCACCTTTGCTTTCTAGCCTCGGGGGGGAAAGCTTCCACTATTTCACAAGGGAACGAGAGTAGTCTTAAAGATTTTTAATAGGTGCTCTCTATCGGACTAATGAAGTTCTATCTTATTGCAGCTTTGCTAAAAAATTTTCATTAAAGCTCAATTTTATAAATTGCTTTTTCTGCATCAGTGGTGTGATGATTTTATTATTTTCTTCATTATTTTGTTAATGTGATTAATGAAATTGATTTGTTCCCTTCTTTGGGGGAAAATATTATAAAGTATAATGTGCACACAGAAAAATGCACAAACATCAAATACACAGCTTAGTAAATTTTGACAATGTGATCTAGTGTGATTGATGGTCAGTCAGATGAGGGCACAGAATGCCCAATGGAGCTCCTCCCAGTGTAGGGACTAATTCACCAGAATCCAATGTCTTGTAGCACATATGAGTTTTTCCAGATTTGGGGAAGGGGCCATCTGGCTTCCCTCATTCAACAGTATGTTTGTGTAATTAATCCTAGTTACTGCAAACAGTATGCGTTTGTATTGTGTTTATTCTCATTTTGGGACAGATTTCTCTTAAATGAATATGCAACCATTTATTTGCTCATTCTACTGCTTGTGCGTGTTTTGGGCTTATTTATTTTGGGCCGTGCTAATTAGTTCTCTTGAAGACACACATGCATATACCAATAGGAGTGGCATTTCAGAATTAGAGGCTATGGGTGTATCCAGCTTTTGTAGAACCTGTTTAACAGCTTTGTAAAATGATTGCACCAATTAACACTTTCACCAACATTATATGAGAGCTCACTAACAAGTAAGGGTTGGTTTTGTTATAGAATAATTCCTTCCTTCCCTCAGAAGTGATAGAGGGCAGAGCTGGCTTAAGGTCAAATGGAGTGAATAGTGTAGTTTCTAGTTATGTGCATTTTCTATGACAAGAACATGTAATGTCCAAGAGGTAGCCGAAAAAGATGCATTAAAGGAGTAGACAGGAAATTCTAATAGTCTCCACAATGAACCCTTTGCAGTGAGCAGGTACATTGGGTATTAAATTATTGACCATGGGAGTCTGGAAGCTCCATCACAGACAAGAGTAATGGGAGATTAAAAATGTGGAAATGCATGGTGGAAGGAGATTAAAGATTTGTTTTCTGCCTTGGCTATTGCACTAGGGTTGGTTGTGATAAATAAATGTGGTTTGTCATTCTGTATTTTATTCTTAAAATGGAAGATTGTCCTAGGAGTAACCCTAGAAAGGTAAAGGGGGTGCTGTCTGCTGTCATCCTGGAACTCGATTTCTTATAACAGAAAACTAGGCACTTCTTACTCTTTCTATGGACTTACTTCTGAAGAGCATTTGATTTGACAATATTGCTTTATTTTTCAAAAAATGAAATACCATTGACACAGCAAAATATTTTTGATTCCTAATAACTGCTATTTTCTATTTCATATCTCAACCACTTTTGGAGGGAAGTTTCTTTTTAGCTATATAATAATGATAATAACAACAACAATAATAAAGTATATGCCTTCTTGTCACAAGGTTATCCTCTCTCTGTCTTTATTTGACAAGATCTCTTTCTGTTGCTTAGACCAGCTTCTAACTCAAGAGTTAGTCCTTGGTACCTGCAAATCAGTTTTTCTATCTTAGCATCTAGAGTGCTGGGATTGCATGGACATGTCACACAAATGGCTCAGTTCTATTGTTCTTACTTATTTATTTTGTTGGTCTTGACTCATAACACCTGTTGTGATCTAAATGCAACCCATCCCTCAAAGACTTCTGTATTTAAGAACTTGGTTCATAGCTAGTAGCAATATAACTAAAATCTAACTTGTTGATCCAATGAATTTATTGGGGTTACTTACAGGAGCATGAAAGACTCATCATTCAAATTCTCCCACAAATAATCCATGAGAACTGAAACCCTGGGATTCTCTGTATGATTGGGGAGGCAGCTCAACGGGTCTGCAAGTCTCACTTCTCAGCCAACCTTTCTAGTTACCTTGGAAAAGATGGAACATTGTGAGTCTAGTTTTAGAGAGACATCCTGATTTTTGCTTGTTGTTTATTTTCCAAGTCTTAAAGAGCTACCCTTAAGGATGGTTTGTTTCACCTCAGGAAAATTGCAACATAACATTAGGTGATAGCAACAAGGAAAGTAACTAATATGCTGTGCTTTAACTGGAAATTTTTGTGGAATAATATTTTATATTTTAGTGATGCATTATCCTGTAGTTCTAATGTCTTCCATTTTCTTGACCTGTGTTTTTTATGGACACAGCACTCTGTTGCAGAGTCCTCATGGCCTTGGTTTCCAGGGTTGTTCTCTATGGTAGCTATTCAGCTTGTTTGGGCAGTGGTGTTTCTTCAAGGGGTCAGGGATTTAAGTTCTGGGCAGTCTCTACAGAGTTTAATATTAGAGAACTAACTGGCTTGGCTCATTTTTAAGGACTGGAAAATTCCAAATCTCTATGCACTATTTTACATAAAATTATCCTCCATCAGAATGAGAAGTCTAAGACTTTAGGCTTTAAAATATAACAACTGAGTATCTAGCAGCATATGATAATACACACTGTGTGAAATACATGAATATGTCTAAAAATATCAAGAAGTCACATCTGTGTATAGTGACAGTTTCATGAGGACTTTGTTGTAGAATCCTAAAGTCTTTCAATAAGAATAATTCATGAGTGATATTATGTGTGTATTTAAGCTTAAAAATGAAACATAGTCATGGGCCATCTCCTCCAAATCCCACTTTTCTTCCTCAGTCTACTGTGTGGTTTAAGTTACAGTAAGTAAGAATGATGTTATTACTTAATGTAATTTATCATTATTTCCAGCCTATATGTCCATATCTGTACATTTTTTATTTTCTATTCCTTGTTTAATTATTTTTGACAGGTGTATACACTAATCATTTTTGACAGTTTCAGACACTATGCAATGTGTCATGATTGTGTTTGCTTTCCACTCATCATTTTATCTCTCCCTCACTGAGGCCTGGACCCTTCTTTTTCCCAACTAGCCCTACTCCTACTGTGTGCGTGGCGGGGGTGAGGGGTGTATATATGTGTATATGTGTTTGTTCACGTACTCATAGTTACTGTGTTCATGATTTTAATAGCTATGTTAATGATTTCAATAGTTATGGCACATCAATAAATTAGTGTTTAAATAGCATTTATTCTCATCCTCAATCTCTTACATTCTTTCTACTTCTTCTGATATGATCCTCAGGACTTTAAAGGGTAGGTATAGAAGCCCTCTTTAAGGCTGAAAAGTCAACAATCACTTCTTTTCAACATATTGACCAGCTATGAACTTCTCTGGCCAGAGCTGAGAATAGCAGTGGTATATGGGAATATATAAAAATAGTTAGACAACAGATTAACTACCTACCCTTTCACAAAACAACAGCATTAATTTAGGGCAGTAGGCTTTTGACCAGTTTCACAGTACCAGATGTACAATTCTATGACATGGAACAGGTTTCAAATCAATCCAGACAGTTGTTGGATATATCTGGCCCAGACATGCAACTATTGTACCTAAAGGCACCTCTTGCCTAGATGAGGTTGTTGATGCGTTTTCTTCCCAGACAAATTGTACCTTCTGGCTGCCAGCAGGGAGGAAACTTCCAACTAGAGTTCACTCTATCCTGTATCCAACATTTATAGTATCTTCAGTGATTTGAGTCTTCCCATCTAATTCTGGAAGACAATCAAGAACAGTCTTGCTCTACTAACTTTCTTGACCCAAGCACAGAGAAGTTTTTTTTTTTTAATATCTTTTTCTCCTCCTTGTCTTCATTGAAGAGGGATCATGGTTCTGGATATTTCAGAGTTAGTTCTTGGAATCATGATATTTGATTTAAAAGTTAAATCACTTCCCCTCTGTTATCAAATATCTTCTATCACAAAAACTATGAAATTGGAATAATCTTTTTAGTACTGAAGTTGGTAGAATTTACCAAGTTCAAATCTGCTGGTTAAGATTGCATTGTCACTTAACCACTTATAGTGTGAGCACAATATGGCAATCTGAGAAAGGTGATTGGCTATTCAGCCATGAAGACCTAGTTGATGCTCCAGTGTCAGAATCTTCTCTGCAGCCGTAGTAGACTGAATGTATGGATGCATAAATTAGCATCCTGGTAGAGTTTCAATCCTTTCATGGCATGCAATTGGCTACAACACTGTCTTAGTTAAGAGTTTTTATTGCTGTGAAGGGACACTGTGGCCACAGCAACTGTTATAAAGTTGTGATTCACTTAACAGTCTAAAAGGCTAAGTTCATTATCATCATGATAGGAAACATGGCAGTGTGCAGACAGATGTGATGCTGGAGTAGTAGCTCAGAGTCCTGCATCTTGCAGGCAACAGGAAGTTGACAACAGGAAGTCATACTGAAAGGAGCTTGAGAAAAAAGACCACAAAGTCTGCCCCCGAAGTGACATATTTCCTCCAACAAGGCTACAACTTGTAATAGTGCCACTCCCTTTTGGAAGCCATTTTCTTTCAAACCACAAACTCCCTGTATGCAGCACCAAAAGAGACAGACTTGCTTTTCTTTTATTCCTCAGCTCCATTGGATCACTCAGATCCTCTCCTCAAACCATCCCCACCACTTCACATATTCCATTGTCCCAGCCCCTAACCCCAACAGCATTCCCTGGAAACCTGCTGGTCACACAGGCCAAAGAAGTAGGTGGCTAACTACAGACTTTTCCCCTCCCTCTTCTCCTCCAGAGTTAATCCCCCCAGTCTCACCCTCATCTTGATAGCAGACCATCTGCTTCAGTGTCTCCCTCCTCTTTGTCCTCATTTCACCAGACTATGTAAATCTTCTGCTCCAAACTTTTTTCCCACTCATTCCTAAGTACCCGCCCCCAAATGCTTCAGGCATTTTCTAGAAACTCACAACCAAGCCTGCCAGAGAAGCATGTAGGTCAGTAAAACAGGCAAGCAAGCTTAAGATTTTCAGCATCCCTTCTGTCCTTAAAATAGTCCCACACTGGGACCATGGGACTGCCTGCTACCTGCCCAGGGAGGGGATGGGGAGTTGTGGAGAAGAGAGAATAAACTGATGTGTTGGAAGGGGGAAGGGACTTTGAATAAGGATATACAAGGATAGAAAGTGTGACTTCTTTGTTCATAATAAAAAAAAGATTCTGTTAAAAAAATAGTCCCACACTGAGCTCTCCAGCAGACTACCTGTTTTAGCTTCTCCTTACTCTTGGTCCTCATTCCAAGGAGACTGGGCAGATCCTGGTGGAAAAATCTGCTTTTGTCTCTTCTGGAGACACCTTCATCTTTGTCTTCTAGCACATTCCCATTAAACTGTCAGCTCTCAATACCTAGGGGCAAATTGTATTCAGAATCCCCAATGGTCATACTTAGCAGGATTCCAGAAGCATTCCCTATCGGACAATGCACAGCTACTGCACTCTCCTAAGAATTGAAGGGGGCAACAGAAATCAAGGACCAAAACATCCACTTGACAAAGATAAGACCAGATGTCAGCATTTAAAAGTACAATCATACCAAACCCAGATAACCAAGATGCCAGTGTTAAAACATAATCATTAACAGTCAGACAATATGTCTCCACTAGAGTCCAGTAACCTACCACAGCAGGCCCTGAGAAATGCAACATAGCTAAAGCACAAGAAAAGAACCTTAAAATAGCCTTTATGCACATGATAGGGGTCCTTGAATAGGCAATGAATAAACTCCTTTAAGAAATCTATGAAAACACACACAGACACACACACAAGCTAGTGGAAAAAAATGAATACAACAGATCAAGACTTGAAAGTGGGAATAATATCAATAAAGAAAATCCAAACTGAGAGAAAACTGGAAAATAAAAAATTTAGAAACATAAACAGAAACTCAGAGGCAATCCTCACAAACAGAATATAACAGATGGAAGAGAGAATCTCAGTCACTGAAGACAAGACAGAATAAATATATATGTTGGTCAAAGAAAATGTTGAATCTAAAAGTACTCCTGGCACAAAACATTCAGAGAATCTGGGACACTATGAAAAGACCAAAAGACAAATAAAAGGAATAGAAGAAGGATAAGAAACTCAGGTCAAAGGTACAAAAAATATTTTTTAAAAAAAATATTTTCTAACCTAAAGAGGGAGATGCCTAAAAATGTACAAGAAGCATAAGGAACACCAAACTGGACCAGAAAAGAAAGTTCACTTGGCACATACTAATCAAAACCTTCAGTATACAAAACAAAGAAAATATTAATATTAAAGCAGCAAAGGGAAAAGACTAAGTAACATAGTCAGACCTATTAGCATAACACCTCACTTCACTTCTCTATGGAGACTCTAAAAGCCAAACTGGCCTGGACAGATGTTTTACCAACTCTAAGCGACAATAGATGCCAACCATGACTACTATATCAGAAAAACTTTCAATCACAGTAGATGGAAAAAGAAAGACATTCAACCCAAAATTTAAGCAGTATATACATACAAGTCCATCCCTCCAGAAGACTCTTGAAGGAAAACTTCAACTTTACGATGCTTACTATACCAAAGGAAACACAAGCAAAGAATAATCCCAAACTAACTAATTAAAGAGGTTAAAAAAATCACACCACCATCACAAAATAATAGTAATAAAAAACAATGCTAATTGATAACTTTCAACATCAGCAGTCTCAATCCCACATTAAAAAAACAGAGATGGAATGAATGTGAAATCAAGTCCCATCTTTTTAGTGCATCTAAATAACACACATTACCATCAAGGGCAAAAAAATAGAAATAGATGTTCAAAGCAAATGGACCTAAGAAGCGAGCCAGTGTGCCTAATTTAGTATCTAACCAGGTAGACTTTACCCAAAATGAATAAAAAGAAAAAAAAAAAACCCACTCATCAAAGGAAAAAATCAACCAAGAGGACATTGTAATTCTTAATGTCTGTGCATCAAAGGAAAGGGCACACAAAGTTGCTAAAAGAAACACTTCTACAATGATAAAACAAGGTTGTCCGCTCTCCTCATATCTACTAAATATCATTCTTGAAGTCTTAGCTAGCACAATAAGACAACTGAAGGAGATTAAGGGGATACAAATTGGAAAGGAAAAAGACAAAATACCTTTATTTCCTGTATACATTAGTCACTCTAAAAATTACACCAGGAAGCTCCACAAACACTTTCAGCAAAGTATCTGTTGTAAAATGTTTCCTGGCCTGGTTGGCGCCGAAGTTTGTAACCTGGCACGCACATGCGGCAGAGGTTTTGACCTGATGCGCGGCAGCTTTTGTCCCCCAAAGAAATGAATCACACGCTTATTTCCTTTAAACTGTTTGGCCCATGTCTTATGCCCATTACCAGCTACTTCTTTCATCTTAATTCAACCCATTTCTTTTAGTTTGCCCGCCATGTGGCTTAGCCCGTGGCTCAGCCCTGTACCTCTACAAGTTCCTCCTTTGGGGGGGGGGGTCAGATGGAGAATGACTCAACTCCACCCTTCTTCTCCTACCTGGCTGCCTCTGATTCTCTACCCACTACTACGGTGCTATGCATAGGCCAAGACAGTGCTTTATTTACAGCATACAAAGAACATTCCACCACAACTTTCAGCAAAGTAAAAAAAATAAAATAATATTAACTCACAAATAAATAGTCTTCCTATGAACAAATGACAAATAGACTCAGAAAGAAATAGTAGAAATACCACATTTCACAATAGGTTCAAATAATATAAAATATCCTGAGGTAACTCTAACCAAGCATGTGAAAGACCTGTATAATACAACTTTAAGACACTGCAGAAAGAAATTGAAGAAGACTTAAGAAAATATAAAGATCTCCATGCTTTTGGATCCATTGGATTAATGTAGCAAAGATTATAATTCTACCGAATCAAAAACACATTAAATACAATTCTTACCAAAGTTCTAACATGATTCTTTACAAAACTGGAAAGAAAAATTTTCAGCTTTTTATGGAAACAAAAACTCAGGATAGCTAAAATAATCCCAAACAATAAAAAAACCTGCTGGAGGATAATACCATCACTGATTACAAGTTGTAATTCAGAACTATAGTAATGAAAATAGTGTGGTACTGGCAGAAAATCAACCATACCCATGGAATCTAATGGAAGATTTAGGCACAAATCCATCTATTTATAAACATTTGATTTTTCCTTGTAGAGAATCTAGAAATTCATACTGGAAAAAGATATAAAATTACACTGATCAAACTGGATGTCTGCATCTAGAAGAATCCAAATAGATTCCTACTTACCACCTTGTCCAACACTTACGTCAAAATGAACCAAAGACTTCAACATAAAACCAGATGCACTGAACCTTACAGAAGAGAAAGTGGGGGTCAGTCTTGAACTCATTTGCACAGGAAAAGACTTTCTGAACAGAATACTGATGGCACATGCACTAAGAAAAATTAACAAGTGGGATCTCTTGAAACTGAAAAGCTACAGTATGGCAAATGACATCATTATTTTGAAAGAGTAGCACCCTACAGAATGGGAAAAGGTTTATTTTTCTTTCCAATTACACATTTGATAGTGGGCTAATATCCAAAATATATAAAGAAAAAAACCAAAATTCTCTAAACATCACAAAGACAAATTTCCCAGTTTAAAAAATGGGGCCCAGTTCAAAACAGAGACTTCTCAAAAGAGGAATCTAAAATCACTCAGAAACACTTAAAGAAATGTTCAATATCCTTAGTCATCAGGGAAGTACATATCAAAATGACTCTCACATTTCATGTTACACTAGCAAAATGGTCAAGATCAATAAAACAAATGACAGCTCATGCTGGCAAAGATATGGAGTAAGGGAAAAGCTCATCTATTGCTGGTGGGAGTGCAAACATGTACAGCTACTATTCACATTGCTGTGGTGGTTCCTCAGAAAATAGAAATTGATCTACCTCAAGAGCCAGCTATACCATTACTGGGCATATACCCAAAGGATGCTTTATCCTACTACAGAGACATTTGATCAACCATGTTCATTTCTGTTCTATTTATAGTATCAGAAATTGGAAACTACCTAGATGCCTGTCAACTGATGAATGGATAAAGAAAATGTGGTAAATTTATGCAATGGAGCATTATTCAGCTGTTAAAAAACAAATCATGAAACTCTCAGATACATAGATGGAACTAAAAAAATCATCCTGCATGAGGATAATCTCAAAAGACAAATACGGTGTGTATTCACCTATTCTTCTTAGCTGTTAAATCAATGATAAGCAAACTACAAAGTACAGAGATTAGGTATAGATTAAGGGAAGAGGAAGAACAGATAGACTGCCCTAGGAAGGGGAAATAGGATAGCTTTAGATGGAAGAGAATGAGTGGAACTGAAAGAAGAACACCAAGTGGGGAGGAGAAGGGAAGAGGGAAATGGGGGAGGGACTATAGGGAGAGAAAGCAAAAATTAAGGGCCGTTGAGTGGTAATGTAGAAACCTAATAGAGTAAAAACTTTCTAAGATAATAGGTTTCCACACTACCACTCAAATAACCCTTAATTTTAGCTGTTTCTCCCCTTATTGTATATGAGCCCCAGCTAGACATTTCTTGTTATCAAATGAAGCTTGCTGTATTCAGAAGGGCTACTATATCTAGTTCTTGGCCAAAGAAGTCTCATGGGAACCCCAAACCACCTGGCTGTTGCCAAGGATATAAGTTACTTTTTCACAAACTGATGCACTGTTCTCTTGCTATACACAATATCTACCTGGAACTTACAAAAGTCAAGTTAGTGCCTACCTAGTGCCCTCATGCCTAAGGGCTAATGTTCTTGGTACCAGAAGGTATTCTGTCTGCTATCGAAGAAGCATAGACATCAATCCAGCTATAAACCCTTCGATGTACAATGGTCTCCTGCCTGCAAAATATACCAGTGTAATGTTGTCACAAATCTGGTGGGGGTAACCAATCAATTTTTTATTTACCCTAGGCTTATTCCAAGAGATGAAACTAATACACAAAGATGCTTTTGTGACCAAGAACCTGTGATTAGATAGCCTAGGGATTTAGGAAAAACCAAATACTACTGTTCTACTAATGTAATGTAACAATAAAATGACTTAATGACATTCTGCTATATTCTATCAGTGTCTTGTTCAGTTATTAACAGGGAAGCTTTTTTTTCAGTAGATGGGGACAAACATATAGACCCAAAGATTGACAGTACACACAGAATATGAGACCTTGGAACAGTCAGACCTAAATGGGATGTCTCCATAAAATCTAATCCTAATCTAATCCTAATTGGGATGTCTCCATCAAGTCCGTACCCTCAGGGTTCAGGGAATTACAGAAGAGAAAACAGAAAAGGTTTAAGAGCCAAGGGGATAGAAGACATTGAGAAAATGAGTCTTTCTAAACTCAGCAGTACTGATGCAGATAGAAACTCACAGAAACTGAAGCAGCATGCTCAGGACCTGCATGGTTGTACACCAGGTGAGGTCCTAGAGCACAAAGGAGAAGTGGACACAGGCTGCCATGCCTAAACTATCTATCGAAACTAAGCTATCTCTAACTAATAACACTTAAAAGCAAAACTTTTTCTCCACGTAGTCTCCCCAGGAAACAAAATACTTTTAAGGGTGTGCTGCATACCTAGCAGTAATTTTGTAAGTTTCTTGTCTTAAAATGTTATATTAGGGCCTGTTGCTGAATTCTGGTTGTTATTAAATGAAACTGAGAACACAGAGTAGGCCTATTCAGCATTCCTTGAGGGAGGACCCTCCATTGATATCTTTTACAGGCCAAAAATTATTGTAAGTGGACATTACAGCAACGTTTTCTTTGTCTTGATCTTGTAGAGGTATTATAAAAAACAGTCTTTAAAATCAATAACTATAATAGGCCATTCTTTAGGTAACAGAGAAGGCAAAGGAATTCTGTAGACAGCCCTTTGGCTGGATCACCTTGTTTATAGCCTTTAGATCTGTTACCATACTCTATTTTCCAGATTTCTTTTTTTAATAAAAAATACAGAAAAATTCCAGGGATTGGTTGATTCTTTAATATGCTGAGCATTTAACTGCTCCTGTATCAGCTGCTCTAAGGCCTGCATTTTTCTTTTGTTAAAGGTCATTGATGAACCTATATAGCCTTATCTGTTAACCATTTTAAAGGTAGTGCTGTGGGTGACTTTGAAAGATCAGCAGCTTTTGCCCCTAATTTCTGTTCCACCTGAAAGGTCTGTGACTGTTTCTCATAATACCTTCTAATGTTTGCTTCCAGAAATGTGTTAGTTTATGGTTTATTTCTGTGTTTGGAAAAATGTTAATCTGTGTATTCCATTGTTGTAGTAAATCTCATTTCCATAAATTTATAGCTTGTTAGCCACATATGGCTTTAATTTTCCTCTCCGTCCTTCTGGTCCTATATACTCAAGTCATCTTGTACTCTGTTTTGCCTGGGATAAAGACCCAATCCCCCAAACCTGAACATTTATCTCCTGAAGGGGTCTATTTTGATGCCAAGAGTCTGGTGAAATTATTGTTACAACCACCCCTGTGTTCAATAAACCTTCAAAAATAACATCATTTATTCATACTTTTAACTTTGGCCTTTGTTCATTAATAAAAACTTACCAAAATATTTACTTTATAATTTTTCCTGTTTTTTTTCTTTTCCATAGATTTTCTATCATTCAATGTAGTATGTCTTTTTAGAATAGGAATATGTTTTAATTTCTCTAATTGTTCTGGGAAGGTGTTTTCTCTACGATGGCAGGGTAAGATTGAACTAGATTCGATATGGGAGCTTTAGAAAACCCCTTTGAAGTGTTTCCCAAAGGTAGAAAGTGACCTTGTCTGTGCCTTGTTGACCTGCACTCATTAGGACAATGCCTCCCTTTATCACACCTTCTGCATAATCTCTTGAGATTATTTCTAACAAAGGCACTATTTCTGGGAACACCTTGTTTACAATCCCTTTTTATATGACCTTGTATTCCACAATTGTAACATTTAACATTTTGACTATTTTTATACCTCTAGAAATAACCTCTCTTTCCCAGTTATCATCACAGTCATAAGGCTCTAGATTAATTGTCTTGCAAATCCAATCCTCTAAGGATGCTAACCTTATTTTTAATGGTCTATTATTCTTTTACATTATGAATTAGCATTCTCAAAAACTAATAATTCAATTATTTGCCTAGCTTCTGAATCTGGTACCATTCTGTTTACTGTTACAATTGATCTCTGCCAAAAGTCTGTTAAAGTTTCATTGTAGAGTTGAATTTACTTTTGTGAAGAATTCAGTTTTTTTTCTATCTTTTTCAATCTGATCTCATGCATTTAATGTTGCCATGTGGTGCAAATTCAGGGTATGCTCATCATATAAGGATTGCCTTTCAATATCAGTATAATTCCCTTCCCCAAGAAGTTGACCTTGGGAGATTTCTATGCCTCTGGCTCTGCTTCTTTGTTATATTTTTTTGCCAACTCCTTCTACCATGTTTTCCACTGTAAAAGTGGCCCAGTCTTCAAAACAGCAGTAACCATATCTAACCAGTCCTTAGGAGTGATTCAGTTACACGATGATGTTGTAAGTAGTTTCTGGCCTAGACTTTGCAGTCTAGCCCAGAGGTTCAGACCCACTTTCAGCCCCACTTACCTCAAATAATCACACACAGGCTTATATTAATTTTACTCTGATTGACCTAGGGTCCAGGCATATAGTTTCTTAACTTTTTTTTTTTTTTTAATTTTCAATGAATTTATTAGGGCACTTGCAACTCAAATATAACCAGTGTTCTCTTTTTTTCCCTTTTTTATTTTGTATTTATCAAAAAAAAGAAAAAAAAACAGTAAAAAGAATTTAAAATGCGGAAGAGTTAACAATAACTATACAGAGGATAAGAATCATAAGCATGGCTTATCAAGGGTGGAAATACAAATAAGATTGCTACACATATATTTTCTTTGTGTTCAGCTTTCCCTCTGAATTTTTTTTTTCCATCCCTGTATATTCTTATTCAAGGTCTCTTTCCCCTCCCAACACATCTGGTCATTTTTCTTCTCTGCAACTCCCCATCCCCTCCCTGGGCAGGGAGCAGACAGTCCTATGGTCCCACGGACCCAATAATGCTTAGATCAGTCTCCACTTCTGGCCAAATCCAGTTCTGTCCCCCCTCCCTCAAGAGTGAGTCAGGTGTTCCTATAGTTGGACTGTGTTGGTGGGAT